>DWAO01007099.1:0-10453 GCA_018230605.1 Heliconius congener
ACCAGTCGGTTTTACAGTCACACTTTGTGCCTCTGCACCACGACTGGCCTCTAAATGTATATCTTGTTTCTAAATAAGTATTTTTCGTTTAGTTTTAGTGAGGGCTCAATTGTAACTACTTTAAATGCATTAAAATTATTGCATTTAAAAAAAATCTACTAGAAATATTTAACAAAAAAACCGTATTAGAGTGTATTGAGTTACATAAAATAACAAAAAAAAACATTCTATAATTTTCTGCTGTCATCTTTATGCATAAGATAATTAGCTTTATTAGTTCCAAATTTCATAAAGCAAGAACTAGCCTTAACATACGCGCGTAATATAACAGGGTAAGCGCTATTGACTGTCACTCAACACGCAATGTCTCGAAGATTGAAAAGCGGGAACAGAATGTCTTAATACTAGGTTCCCACTTGTGCCTAATTAACTAAATATTTTATGAAAGCACTTTTACAAACTCGCCATTTTACTTAATATTTTTTTCGAGGTCAGTTGTGGCGCAAGGGCAGAAGCGTGTGACGAGAAGCGCGTATGGGTTATGGATTCGATTCCGAATGAAATATTCAATATTTTTATTTCTTCGCTCTGCTTATGAGGCAAAGCACGGCGCTGAGATCCGCTACTCAACAAATAATTCCTCCAGAATTCGGCGGAAACAGGGGAACGGAGTGTCTTAACATTAGAACCCCTTATACATGATACAGCGTAAATCTCAATAAAACAATATTTTTAAAATTATTATTATATATAGCGACATTTAAAGTTGTAATACTCGCACTTCAAGTCTCAGTCGCGCTTTACGCAAGTGTTTATGAGGCTTTTGTTTAATATACGACATCGTCTCTACTTAAGAGTTCGAATTTTTTTTAATGTTGTGTATTTTTTATAGTTGTTTTTATATTTCTCTCGTTACCAGAGCGAAGAGATGAAACTATTAAATGTTTAATTTCGTGCAGAGGGAGCCTGTGTACTTATGAAGTAAAACACTCCGTTCCCATTAGATTCCATGACTCACGTTTCGCCGAAGCTTCTTATATTGACGAACAATTTTTGACTATATATTTTCCATTTTTTGACTATATATTTTCGATTTTGAGAATAGTCATATGATTTAAATGGTGTACGTTCCATATTCAATTATTTTGTTGTAATGATAGCTTACGATCACAAACTGTTATATATGTAAGATAACAAAAAATTTGATAACTTACTAAAAGAAATAAAACAATCGAAAAATAAAAGCGAAAATGTAGAGACAAAAGTTTTATTAAAATGTACCTACTGCGGCCTAATCTTTTTTGTATTCATATTATAGCGTTAATAAATGTAAATATAAGAAAAATATATAAGAATTTGATAGAAAAAAATAAGAAGTTCATCCTCAGAAAGGGTCATTACTAAGGGCCTTCAAGCGTAAAATGAAGCAATAAAGAGAGAATGAAGGATCTCTAAGATTATGTTTACTTTTAAAATGTTTCGCCGAATTTATTCCTGTCATTATATTTGGGAATTGATAGATTTGGTTATTGCAAAAGGGACTTCTTACCTGGTACTTGTTACGCTAGAAGTAATGCTTTATAAAAAAAACTATTAAAATAACCTAAGAAAGCATAATCATAATAAGAATTAATAATTGGATAAATCAAAGCTTTTGTTTTCGTGTGGTAAATTAATATATAGTTATAAAATTAAATTAAATCAGCTTCACGCTGTATCCCGCACACAACTGGGTAGGCAGAGGGGCATATCGTTCCCCAGTTTCCGCCGAGTTTTGAATGTATTGCGTGTTGAGTGGCGAAACTCAACACCGCGCTTAGCCTCGAGACCAGAGCGAAGAAAAGAAAATATAAATGTAACTAAATAATTTATTTCTTCGAGTGGGAATCGAACGCACAACCAGTCGCTTTTACAGTCATACTTTGGGCTCGACTGGCCTTATAATATAGCTATATAATGTAGATAGCATGCATTTTTTAGCTGTATCCCGTACACAGCAGGATAGGAAGTGAGAGAGAGAGAGAAAAGTTTTTATAGAATGACACGCCCATTTATTTGCAAAACCAACCTTCTAAATTATTACGAGCATATCTATAAATTGGCACTTAAACGTTCACGATTAAAGTAATTTATCTTCGCCTCTAATATAAAGTGGTGGTAAACCAGAACGTGCGACTCGATTTCAGTTATCTGGTTTATCAGTGTCTTCGCCAGCGTTGGGGGTTAGGGGTTGTTAAAATCTTTCATCGTCAATTTTACGACTTTTACTCAATCCATATTTTGAAAGAGTAACGTTCGGAGATATGGGAACGACGTTAACTTTATTACTGGCCTGGAGTCTGGAGTCACTGTTTGCAGACGTCGTAAAATATCGTATAATTTGTTTTAATATTCATGTTATATTTGTTTAATATTCACAGTATATTTGTTTTGGAAAATTTTGATATGCAACTTACAAATAAAATAAGATGGATAGAGCAACTAGAAAAATCAGTTAAGAATAATCTAAAATTAATTTTATGGGTCAAAATTCTTTATTAGTCCTTTTAGCGCATAATTAAGACCCACCATTCTACGTATATCTTAATATTATAAAAAATAAAAATATTTTTGCGAAAGTTTTTTGCGTCGTGTACGTGTGTCTTAACTTAGGTTCCCACTTTTCCTCTACCTACCTTACTATGTGCAAGATACAGAGCAAAGCTAAAATATATATTTTTTACGATAGACATATACTATAACTATACATATATTTTCACTGTACGGCCAACGTGACCACGGTCGACCACGGTCGGTGATCGACCCACGCGGGTCACGCGGGCAGCCACTAGTAAAAGTGAATGTACAAAAATGTTATTTTCACCTTATTAACTAAGCTAATATTACATAAGGCGAATGAAATCTAATGTAATAATTCGATAAATTTTATTTATAAATGAAGATTAGAACGAGCCCTTGTCAAGTTCAGTGATTTGTGACATAATAAGAAATATCAATTTATCGAATTATTCAACCGAATATTATTATGAGTGACTATCCATTAACTGGAAAAGTAAATAGGTAGTGAAATGGATATTTCTTGTTAACTTTTATTTTCTTTTTATATGAGTAGGATACCTTCCAATTAGGATTGTATAGTGTATACAGTAACCGTCACTTCCAATTCTTAGTTAACTTTTAGAAAAAATATATTATGGCATTCACGGTACGACCGGCAAGGCTTAGCTAGAAAATAAAGAAAATATCAACATTCATCTAGGCTTTGATTTTAGATTTTATTTTGACATAATTTATATAAAAAAATAAATAAATAAATCAGCTTCACGCTGTATCCCGCACACTGCAGGGTAGGCAGAGGGAACCTAGTGTTTTTAGACACTCCGTTCCCCACATAATTTATATGATTATATGATATCATAAATCTTCGCATTTTCCTAGTTTATTTGCAATAAAAGTACTACAAATTCACAAAATCACTAATTACTAGTAGTAGTATTCAGTACTTATCCAACCTAACCTAGCTTACCCTAAGCATACTAAGACCGTATAGATCAGCACTTAAACATCAGATAATATCGCTCAATCTTTTCGTCGCAATCATTAATTTCACTTACCTTGACATATTAGAGGTAAAATTAACTTCAGTATCGACTGACAGCTGTGATCGGCGGTATAAATGATAGCCATTACCCGCCCGTTTGAGAAATAACCCTTTGGATGCAGCTGCAAGCAGTGAACTGGTAAATGTAGGCCGGGTACAATGTACACATGGTTGGACAACAAAGGAATGTCTTTTTTATGTCTAATTTTAATAGTTAACTTCCAATGCGTTTAATAATTTTATATCGTTTCGATGTAAAGCATCACGCTGTATCCCGCACACAGAAATGTAAGGAGAGGGAATAGTGTGAAGACACTCTATTCCACACTTTCGGCTGAAATCTGGTGGCGTGTTAGGTAGCGAAACTCAACGCCGCGCTTTGCCTCGACACCAGAGCGAAAAAATGAAAATATAAATTCAAATAAATATTTTATTTCCTCGAGTGAGGATCGAAACCGCAACTAGTCGATTTTGCAGTCACACTTTATGCTTCTGAGCCACGATCGGTCTCTTTTCTAGCCGTTGGTAAGTTTTTTCAATATTTTGTAATGCTTTAAAATATTCCGGATTATTGTTGTTTTTCAGCTTCATATTATATCTCACACATATCAGTGTGGATGAAGATAACCAGGGAATCTAGTTTTAGGATACTCCGTTCCCATAAAAACACTTCTGTTTCGTATTTTCCACCGAATTCTGGAGACGTTGACACAATTTGTTGCATTTACTGTTACACGCTCGTGTCCTTGCACCACGACTGGTCCCGTTGGTTTTAGGATTTTGTTAAAAGATAAAACGAAAAAAAATATCTCGATTGTTTGGACTACATTGAACTATTAACAAACTATACTATAGTAAAAGTACTGATAGTGAACATGGAACATAATTAATTTTCAATATGATATTTAAAATGGGACACCCATTTATACGTAATAAGGATCAATAAACAAATATCCTGAATTCGTATTTTGTATAATTCTAATAATATACTCGTCATTCTTGCAGTCTGTATGTCACCTGCGTTTAAGTTTTGCGTTTAAATATCTAATGTAAAATAACATTATGTCTTTGTAATTTTAAAGAAAGCTTTCTTATCATAAATTTATTGATAACTAATTGGTATAAATAAATAAATGACAAAAAGACACGATGGCCTCAAACCCATTTGAAGGGTTGATTATATTGGACTTAACGATATATTACAATTTCCTTTTATGTTATTATTATATATTTTTAAATTCATTTTAGTGTGCAATTTTGATAAAGAAGCTTAATGTCAGTTTTAAACGATTGAAAATATCTGCAATTTTAGTAAAAATATTCCAACGTAGTATCGCATTTGGTCATATACACTGATCAAAAATGGAATTTTGAGCATGATATCTCTTAACTGATATCAAGAGATATCATGCTCAAAATTCTATTTTTTGCTTATCCTGTCAACGAAAAATTTCAGAGAAAATTTACCTCTGGCTTTGCATTCATAAAACCGTAACGCTCTTTAAAGTTTCATAACAATACTGTTGTTCAGAATGCAAGTCTCTTATGCACGTTACCGACCGATCTGTGAAAATTAATTATTTTAATGATAGTTTTTGGGGTCGTTGTGGTTCAGTAACACAAAATCTGATTGTCTGTAAGATTTTGGTTGTGGATAGAATTTTCATTTCTTCGCTATGATAAGAACGCGCGAATTTAATGGAGTTTCGCCATACCACCCGCAATGTCTCGAATACTGAAAATTGAGAAAAATAGAAAGGATATGTTAGTGGTAAATTTCAACACCGTGCTTTCTCAAAAACAAATATTTCTTTAACGCCATATATTGCAGTGGCTCAGATAAATTATAATAAAATGTTTACTTGTTTGCTACTAATTGTTTTGTCACAAATAAAATTTCATAAAAATACAAAATTAAAATTGTGTCAGTAGGAGTGGTCTTCAATTTTGTTGATTATATTAGAACAGTAATATTTTAAATAATTTTGGTGACTGTATTGAAAACAGAAGGAATGGCACTAAACAGAATATAAAATTTTCTATATGATACATTTTAAACTATAATATAATACAAAAGATATACAACGAGGGAACAGAGTGGCTTAATTGAAATGTTGTATGGCGTGTCAAAAAAGTTGATATCGAGGATTTTAGGTGAGAGAATCAACAGAATACAAACAGTGCGAACGTGCCTTTTAGTTCCACTAAGGGTGTTTTAAGGAAAACTAACAGTAATAGTAAACTACTTTTTGAAATGACACTCGATTTTCAACTTTATTACAAAAGGCACAAGGTGTATTTGGATACGAAATATAAATAGACGGTGTGTACAGTTCAACGAAAAGGGCACTCAGACAAGTATTTCTAATCTGACCCAATTTTTTACTGTTTTAAAATTTATTGTACAGTATTTTCTTTGTGTCGTGCTAAAAAAATTGTTTTTTTGTTTTTAAGCACTTAACACGTTGTGGATTTGTAAAAAAGGAACCAAAATTACAAAGAGAGACATTTTTTAAATAACAACCAATGTATGGAATAAAGTAAAAAGGCATTAGTGTTATTTTCCATGCAGCTTAAAAGTCACCGCGCAGAGAAATTTGAATGTAAATGTGATGATTGTGGGTTCGAATTCTTACTTCGAACACTCGGAAGAATAATTGACTTCCAGATAAGACAAATCGCAGCGTTGAACTCCGCCAATCATGCACACACAATGTTTTATTTTTTGACCACTTTAAATTTTCTTTACTCGAATAATAGAGTATTCGAGGAGTAGAAACGTGAAACTTAGAAAAGAAATAAAAAAATAAATAGCAAGTGGCCAGTGACATATTTCTAGTCGCGCTTATTACCGACAGATGCTATAATATTCTGTTTGAGTGAAGCTTCATTATGAAATGTCGCATCATTTTATGCTTGGTGAATGTCGATCAAAAAGAATAGCTATGAGACGGACACCGTTATTTTATAACTTCAAATTGAGAGCTTTAAATATAATTCTTGTATTTCATTTAATGTATGTACATTTATATTTCTGTATTTATGTTATAAAGTAAAAGACTTTGGTATTTATTAAGAAAATGTATAAACAATTTAATGTAGCAGAATTTGAATCCGCGCCTCTTTGGAAACGTTCCATTAGACGGTGCAGGTTACGCTACGTTTAAATTTTTATACGTTTCCTTTATAAGTATTTTTCTTTTGAAAAAATCTTTAATTGTGTTGGATAGTTCTTGTCTCGAGGGAGGCTATGTGCTAAACACATCGAGTCCTGATTAATAGAGTGCGAAGAAACAAGTGTAAATGTAAGAAAAAAACGAACACCACCAACTTAACATCGCGCTAAATTTGTTACAGAGCTAGAAATGGAGAAAACTCATTTACTAGAGGAGGAATTGAACCCGTAAATACGCTTACAGTATGACTTTGTGCCCAACGACATCAAGCTACTATAAACATGAAGCCCAAAACTACAAGACAAAAGTGAAAAACGCTTCACATTTCAAAGCCAATGCCAACCACTTACACACTAGGCTAATACTAAAGACGTAAATAACAACAGTTTGCACGGCAGAGTTTCGATATTAATACCACTATTATTCTCGCAAAGTGACTAGGTGGTAATTAAAATAAACTTCCTGTTGAAGTTTCGGAGATAGTTAGTGTAGAAGGCGAACTTGTTTGGATTTTAATGTTTTAGTGTCAAGAAAAAAATTGTTCAAGAAAAAAATCATTTTTATTAATATTTTCACTTCGTCGCTGTGGTGTTGAGGCAAACCGCGGTGTTGAGTTTTAACATTCAACACGCAATACCTCCAGATTTCTGCGGAAAGTGGCCGGAGTGTCTTATCACTAGGCTTCCTTCTACCTACGTACTGCCTACTATTCTTCTATATATGTCGAAGAGAAGAAAATAGAAAATATTTTAATATATTACTTGGAACTTCGTGAAGCTATAAAAAGTTTCACGCTGTATCCCGCACACAAGAGGTTAAGCAGAGGGAACCTAATGTTAAGACACTCCTGTAATAAATGCGAAAATCAAATATCTTATTAAAATCAATCCTTACATAAAATAATTGTTCAATTATATTCTTACTCAGTTTAAAACTCCCCAACGCCGCGCCGTTCTAAGCTAGCATTATTTATCTTAATGTAGTGAGTCGATTAAAATTTTCATCCAGATTCCGTGATGATTTAGAACGACCGTTAACCGAAGCGGACAGGATTACTTCGGAAATAGCAGCTTTGAGCATATTTTAGTACTGTTCGCAACAAAAGTAGATCAACTAGGGATATAGAACTACTGTGCTGGTGTTTATTTCAGTAGGTATCGGATGTTAGACCATTTGGAGGTTGTTTCTGATAAATTGTTGGTTTTTATGTGATTTGAAACATATTTTATTAAATTTTAAAATATATTTTTTTTTTTGTATAATAAACATTAGGGTTTAAATATTTAATTTATTAATAAATGAATTAAAAGATAAATAATATTTTCATAGAAAATAAACTATTTGTATAATAAAGTTTTTTGACGTATGCACACCATCCATATTTGTGTAAATCGTGTTTTTAGGTGATTAGTTGTTAAGGCAAGTCAAAAGTCAATGCACTCCTATAATAATAATTATTATTTATGACGCTTAACGCTGTATTCCTGTAAATTTTGTGTCAAGATACTTCGTTCCTATTAAGACACTTTCGTTTCCGTCTTATTGCCGAATTCTCGAGGTGGAACTCTTAAATATTTCGGCAATAATCACATATTTCAATCATTTAAACATGAAAAGAATTTCCTTGAAGCTAAAATGGTTTACATGATTATAATAAACTGTAATATCGTTTACATTACCGCTATAATCTAGTGTTAATCCTTCATCAAAATTGCTAAATGGTGGGACTATCACTTGACGTAGAATAGTGGGGTAACAGCGATAAATCTAAGGCCAACCCGGATGCGCTATCTCGTATACAGTTGGGAACCAGAACCGCAAATTTACTTCCCAACATGACACTGTAAAGAATATTTACATTTTATTGTTAGTTTTTTAAATTATTTTATGATAAAATAAGCTAATTTAAGTAAAAAATGATGTTAACATTTTTTTAAATAACAGAAAATGCATCGTTTAATAAAATATAAGAAATATAAGATAGGCTTGAATTTGATTATATTATTTAAATATGTTTCAAAGATGAATAAAAGCAAACTTTTGTAAATATTTTTTAAATTTTAAAATATTATGGAATTGTTGGGTTGATTCCATATTTTATAAGAGATCTTTTATGAAAATCTTACCAATTCAAATCTATTTGTTGATTCAATCACCAGCTTAACTCAATAAAACCTAGATTCGTATTTATATAAAAAAATATGTTTGTATATAAAAAATATTTAAACACTACAATTTTCATTATATTTATAAAGTAAATCCATATAGCTAAATTTATTTAACAAAAACGTAGTTAATCGGCCAACTTTACGAAACACGCTTCAAAGAGAACGTCCTCTCATAAGCCACCGCTTAAAAAATCTACAACGGATTTACAGACACCCCCCTGTTAGGTAGTAGGTATAGGTAGTAAACAATCGATGAGTTATTATCACTCGGTCGCAGGCTCCAGGGTGATTCACTCAGCGAACACAAAAGAAAAATATTCACCTGCTATTATTGCTCACGTGAGTTATGAATAATTCAAAATGGCTTTGATTTTTGTTTGTTTCGTTTTTTGTGCTTTTTTTTGGGGTTTTTCGTATTTATTGTTATTACTTATTAGCTTAGCCACAATAGCAGAGAGTTTGTTTGCACGCGACGGTTGTAGATTCGATTACCGCTCGGATGTGCTATTTATTTTTCTCGCTCTGATAACAAAGCGCGTCGCTGAGTTCCGCTGCTCCTCACACAGTGTCTCGAAAATTAGGCAGAAAGTTGGAATAACAAAGTTTTAATAGTAGATATCCTCTGACAACCCTGCTATATGCGGGATACACCGTGAAGCTAAAAAAAAGGTACAACTTCAAAGTGTATGGACGAGGACGTTGACGAATGGTTGCACAAAAAGGTTTATGTTGCGTACTTTATGTACAGAGTACGGTCTGACGTGCGTACAAGTTTACAACCGTAGAAATGGGACCTTGTTTCTGTATACTAGAAACTATGGGCTCATCTGTCGTTTATAGAGTAGATTAGTTTATTTTGTCGCGGATCTTATAAAAAGGAATTCAATTTTTTAGCTTAATTTGTCGAATTTTAATTATATTATCGCTGGTGGTGCTGGTGGAATTTGTTATATAAATGTTAAATTTAATGGTCCATTCCGGAATAGATTAATAGATTAATAAATAGTAGGTACTGTTTGATACGTATTCGATTAGTTAGTAGTATTTCACAGATAATAACTTTAAATTAACAAAAATGAGATATAGAATGTGCTTAAATTATTTTCTTTTTGGTTACATAAGCCGAAAAAATATAGATAGTAATTAATTAATTTTCAAAACAATGTTAACAACATCATTAAAATATATTAATATCACCAAAGATACCAAATTATTCACAGGTTTAACAAAAAATTCAGATACCCTCAGTAAATACCTAAACTGGAAGCAATCTATCTTAGAAACTTCAACAGCGAGTTTATTTTAATTACCTCGCTACTTTACAGGAATAGTAGTGGACTTGATACAGAAAACTATGTAAGCTAGTTGCTTCTTGAAAAGTTATGTTTTGGACTAACTTATCACGGTGTGGTGATGATAATATGAAAGAGTTTATTTTTTAAAATAAATAAATACATCAGCTTCACGCTGTATCCCGCACACTGCAGGGTAGGCAGAGGGAACGTAGT
>DWAO01007100.1:0-10453 GCA_018230605.1 Heliconius congener
CTTCTCTATGTACTTGATGTAGAGTGAAGCTTAAAATTACAAAAAATATCATTTTAATAGGTTGAAAGTAAAATAAAACTGGATACATAAAACCAATGCGGATAGTTAGGTAACAAATATTATCCATGTAGTGGTGGAAACGAGCATCGTTTGGCATTTACTTTGTATCTACACGTAACGTCCAATTTTTCTGGCACGTGAAAGCATTTGGGAACTTCTTTAACGATGAATGGCCTTTTAAGTTAGCGAACAAATCAATATTATAAGCTTTAGGTGAACTTTTTCTTATCGTTTGACTGGTAATATCACGCCTACATATAGCAGGAACATATAGCAGAGTTTTAGAGCACTAAGGAGCAAGCAAAGCAGGGTAGGTAATGAGAATGTTGTGTTAAGGCACTTCGCTCTCCGCCTCCCGCCCTAATTTACTCGTACATTCTGTGTAAGTGACCGTGGAACTCCATACATGTGTGCGTATCTATAGGTATTTTCTGGAAGGATGGGGGTCTGGACTTTAGCTTTGAACAGATATGTTCGTGTAAACGTTTTTTTTTAAATAATTTTTGGTAAATAAAATGTTGACTTGAGTTAAATATTATCCACCGCCTTTAACCTCACGTTGTCTTGCTAGAGAGGACAATGAGAATAAGTCAGACGGTCCGATTATGATTATCTATTTATACGTAAATAAAAAATATTAAATATTTATTCATATTATATTATTATTGTTTTATTTGGAAACATGACACTTTTACATTATGTCAACTTATATTATTTTTCCTGGTAAAATATGTTTTACTCTTAGTATATTATTATTATACATCTTGTATTTGTTTACGAGTATCGTACTCATATAATATATGGACATACAAATGTTCATATATTATATGAGTTGCTTGTTGCTATCGCTATTCCAATAAAACTTTTATTTAAAAACCCGGTAGCTATTTTTTTTTATATCTATAGACCAATTCACACTTGGTTTCTATTAACTATGTCTAGTATTAGTAATCTAAATTTGTTTTATCTATTTTATAACTTTATCTTTTGCAAATAGATAACTACTTTATTATAATTTTACTCACTAGTCTAAATAAAGCTATCAGTCACGTAGTGGTAAAACGTCTCATTATTATCGCGATGGTTGTGGGGTAGATCCCAACTCGAGGGAATGAATTAATTATTTTCATTTTCCTGCTGTTTAAAGACAAGATAATTTCATCACCCAACACGCAATGCACTCATTAGATTCCGGAGTGTCTTAACACTAACTTATTTGTCTGTCTTTTGATTGATTGGATTCAGGATGCAATATGAAGCTGAAAAAGAAAAAATGTTCTAATAAATCAATCGCAGTACAATGTGCATACATACCCAGCCAAGTACACGTGTACCAAGTCCATCTACGACGGTTCCAACCTTTTATCCTGTCAATTTGCGACCGCTGGGAATTGGGTTTAATTCAATTTCATTTATGAAATAACAATCGCGTCTCGCGGGTGTTACGTCAGCGGTGTAGGCCTAGCCGCAGTACCGCAGACTGGCCGCAACTCGACTCTGCACATGGTATCTGGTCATAACATATTTAAAAAAACCTCTGAATTGAATGTTTTTTTTTTCATTTTTAAATAAATATTTAAATATACAGTGTTGATTTCTTGTTTCTGTGTTCAATTGAATAACAATAATTACACAAAATGTTTTGTACTACACTCCGTTCACAGAATTCGGCGGAAAGTGGAGAACGGAGTATCTTTACACTAGGTTCCCTCTGCCTACCCTGTTGTGTGCAGGATACAGCGTGGGGATGAGATTTTTCATCGTATTATAAGAAAAAAAACATAATACAGTTATTTGTACATGTACATAATTAGTTATTTGTATTTGGGAAGTTCCTCCTTTACGACTTAAATATGGCTTTAAACAATGAGTCGTGAAAAATGTAGACTAAGGGGGCGTTAAAACACCACACTTATGGCTCTAGTAATTCCACCAGCCAAGTTAGTAATTTAAAATTTCCTAGTATTTTAGGTAAACGTCGTCGAACACTGCGGCAGGTCACGTATTCCGCACGCAATAAGTTATATATTTACTCCCGCTTGTTCTTAGAAGATATTATGTATGTATTATATATGTATGTCCGATGTCAATGTTTCTCAACGATTCTTGATTTTCTTTTCCAACGTTTTACTATTTACACTTGCGTTTCTGTTTATATTATCTTGAACAGGATTTAATTGTGAGAAACCGACTGTATTTTTTTGTAATTTTATCCTTAAAATTGATTATATAATATTATGTTGTAGTATATTATATTGACAAGGAACATAAAATACCTAGTATCAAACGCTTTGTTCCCCACTTGCCGTCCGACTTTGAGTTTTTTCTATTAAATTAAAAATAATGTTTTTTAAAACAAAGATGAAGATAAAATCTGCGATAGTTAATAAATCTACAGTCACCATACCTATCTATATGTTATCAGTGCGATAAAATTAAGGGCCTCGTATCCAGGCTGTGCTATGCTATTGGACGCGATAAGTCCTAATTACGTTAGCGCCGTATAATTGTAAAGCGGCCTTCCTTGTCAGCGGCGCGGAATGCCGTTACATCACGGTGCGATAACTCTGACGCCTTATCACTATCCTTTCTGTGTAAAGATTGGTCATACAGTCACACTCGCATGTCGTTGTCCATATTGCATGCATTGTCTTGTCTATTAAGGCTTACCCTAAACTATACGATTTTCTATATAATTTAGACAATTTTTGTCTTGCCAAAATTGTATCTACTATTTTCAGCAGGTATATATATCTACTACCTACATACCTACTGAAAATGCACACGTTATGTCTACTTTTGTAGGATTTTTTATATAAAGTGACGTTGACTTTTTAAATTTGTAAGAAAAGTAGTAGGTGATAAAGTTATGAGATGAAAATTAGAAAATTAGAAATTTCATATCGTTAATTACTATTTTAAGATTTCAATCCCATATTAAAAAAAAGCAAAATTAATAAACCCTTGCATTCATTTTAAAAATGTAAATAACTAAAATATTAAAAATATAAAAAACATCTTAATATTCTAATTTAAAATGTCATACTATTATTTTAGTTTCTCGTGCTTAAACGTTAATTTCAGTTTGTTGAGTGCAGCTATCATCATGTCAATAGCTGTCATATAGCGTGAAGTTAAAAAAATACTTTTTCTATTGATGTCACATACAATATAATATAATTACTCTTCAGTTTTAGGGATTGATTATGTGAGAATGTAAATAATGATCAGAACATCGTAAACAATATGACTCAATTGTATAATTGTAACTAAATATAAATATCATTCATAATATAGGGAAAAGTTAAAAAAAAAATACGAGAACAATGCAAACTATCGATTTTCATAATATTATAAAAAAAATTAAAAATATAAATGAGCGATTATTTGTACAGTATGCGTGTGGCCTTACACACTATGCGTTTCTGAACCTTTATCGCGGTGTTTGTTATGAATGGGCCAGTGTCACTCAAACGTTGCTCGTTTTAGGATTGATTTTTCGCGCGTTTTTGTTTATTATTATTTTTAAGTTTACGGATATATATTTTTAAATTATAATAATATTAATTTTAATTACCAGTGAAAATATACAATTATTAATTGTGAACAAGTTGTGCAGTGATTCTACATACATTTAGTTTGTATTTTTAAATATAGGATGTTAATTTGGTATGTGGCTTATTTTTTTTGAACTAATGTTTAGCTTACTTATCATAAATGTGATGTTAATATATTTTTAATTAATAAGTTACGACATGAGAATTTCTTTTATCAAAGTACATATACTTCATACGTGATTTTATGGAATTATTATGGAGAGTGAATCAAAAAAGTAGTAGATATGACACCTGACGCGTCTCAATTAGAACTAATGTAGTATTATTGTTGTTTTTACTTACTTATTTTAATATATTATTTTGTATAGTAAGTCTTAATCATATAAAAAAATATTTCGTTTTAATATAAAGTTATACAATATGAAAAATTGTAGGTCTAGTTACAACTGCATTGTTATTTTATTAAAAAAAATGATTCTATAGATTTGCGAAAATATACGCAATCATACAAGATTACCTACACCACTAAAGAATCATCTACTCAGATAACTAGATGCGTTTGTCAATTGATCCCGCTGGAGAGTTCCTGTCACGGGCAAATTTAATCTCGGGTGAATTTATGTCGCGGATTGTGACCTCGCATCTTCAGATTAAAGAATGGAAGTAAACAGGATATGGTACCAGAGAAGAAGGGACATCTTTGTCTTTATATGTCTTGAGTTCCAAAATACTATCATTTTTAATGCAATAAGCACATTATTTGTATTTTTTGTTTACTACATTCGATTAATGCAAATGTATCAGCAATATACAGCGTGAAGCTAAAAAAACTAGCTAACTTTAAATTGAAATATATTTGAAGTATTACAATCGCCAATATACTCAAGTGGGCATTAATAAAGAGATGTTTATGTATTTCGCAGATGACATCAGGCCTTCACGGCCACGGCCACCAGATATCGCAGCCGGCGCACCACCTCGACTCCTCAGTGCTCAACACCAAGGAAAAGACTGTGCATGGCAAAGAAAAGACCTTCAAAGTACGTGAGAATACAATTTCATTCACACATATTAATACTTTATAAATTTTCCTCTATCTTTTACTTAGTGTTTTATAGCCAATAAACTTGTAAAATCTGGCCTGTGATAAAAATAGCACGCGATTATATTACACGTTGATTAAGTTTTATATATCCTACATGCATCACCGTGCAGCTCCGTCGCGGACAGTCTTTCTAGGATACCTGCTGATCTAGGTATTACCTGTCAGTAGTTTTTTAAATACAAATGTATGACTTAAATCTTAATTAATAAGGAAAATTAAATAAGTTAGCGAAATAGTGAAAAACTACACGTGTTGTTTACTTTTTAATACTTGTACGACAAGTGTTGTGTTTTTTTAGTTGATGTTATTATTTTTTTCCAGCTTAACGTTCTATCTTTTACATAGTTAGGCATAGGGAACCTAGTGATAAGACACTTTTTTGAAGTTTCGAGATTGCCTGTTGAGTGGCGGAACTCAACGCCAAGCTTTTGTGTTTTTACTAGAGCGAAGAAATGACAATATTAATAGATAATAATTCATTCACTCGAGTTCGAATCGAACCCACAACCTTCGCATTACAGTCACCCGCTCGTGTCTCTGCGCCACGACGGCCTTAAGTTAATTTTATAATGTTATATTATCACCCACTGACCTGAGATGTTAGGCACTAGATTCAACACACACAATTACTCATTGCTTTTCACTAGCGCTAGATAACGACCTTCGGTGTTCAGCCATTTGAGTGTATTTTTAGCAATTTGTGGTATTTCGCTTTTCCATATGTATTTTTTTTTATTAAATAATTTAATTTCAAATACGTGAGCGTTTTCCCGTTTGTTGTGTGTTTATTGATTATATAGTACTATAAAAGTCAAGAGAAGATAATTTCTTATTTTACTATCAATTTTTGTTTTTATACAATTGGATTTTGGAAATTAGCGTAAGTTTTACGGGATCAGAGAAATGAAAAAAATCCTAATAATCCCTTGATTAAATCGAGCCTACAGCCAACTATCTCGTGTACAACTTTCCTGCTACTAATTTTAGCAATATAGGATATTAATTAAGGCCAGAATTGTATAAATATAAAATTTGTAAATTTTTTAATATCTTTTTTCCCATGGTCAGGTTGTGGTGGGAGGCGAGGTGGGCGTGATGAAGACCCCGGTGCTGGGCGCGCGCCCCTACAACGCGCTGGCCATCATACACACGCAACAAAGCAACACCTTTGACATGCTGAACTCGCTCACTACTAGTGTCGTATGTTTATTTGTTTATTTTCTATAAAATTTACTTTGAAAAAAGTTTATGTTAAATTTATAATATTTTTTTCCTAATCTTGTCACATAAATTAGTGATCGTAATGCTCTTATTCTTTTATTTTATGCATTTACTTTTGATCAGTTGTCTAATATAGTTACTAGATTTTGTCTGCATCTATTAAACAATAGTAGATAATGTATTTTTTAGTACATTTAAGTTCATTTAATGTACATTTGGAACCTTATATCATTGGCACTATTGTTGATTACATTAAAAAATAGTATTATTACGTCTAATTTCAAGCTTAACTTTAAGTTAAATTATGAAATGTTTAAATCGTTTTTATATTTTATAAATATAGTAGTAATTGTTTATTTATATTTATAGAATTTATTAATTTATTACATCCCCATAGGCAAGTCAACCAGTAGTTGGCGTGGGTGTGGGAGTGAGCGTCGGTGGCTACAGGCGCCGTAGCTCGGGCCAGGGCGCCATCTGCGACCCCGAGCTGGATGATAGTGGGAACAAGCTGGTGGCGAGGCTGGAAGACGATGCGTTTATATCTGAGCAAGATCTGGTATGAATTATGTTTATTTGATTAAGAAAATACACGTTAAATTTTTTGTCAATATAGTTTTAGAATGATAGGAAAAGAGAACCTAGTGTCAAGATAAATATAATTTCGTAAGGTGTTGAATCTTGGCTGGAAGTCTTGACACTGGAAACCCCTTTGCCTAAACTAATATGTTCGGGAGATAAATACACCTAAAATAATAATAAGAAAAAAATTGTCTTATAATTAATATTTTATACTAGTTTACGTATGGTTTACGTATAAACATAATAAAAATTTGTATGTTCGTCGTTCGCCACATTAACGTCTAGAGGGGAATAAATAGTATCTACGACAATAGCAATTATACTACGCAATTGTGATATTTATAGTGTCTATATCAAGAAAGATACTTAAAAAAATTAAGGTTATATTGAAGAGCAATACCGTAGAAGGAATTACAGACGGACACAATATAAGATGGATTTCTTTTCGGTCTAAGTGAATTTGTAGAAATTATATCAATAACCAATCATTATTTTCCACTTTAATGTAAAATAAAAAAATATTTTCTTTTGTATTTTTATAATAACAACTCAATATATTCGGCCAATATTATTTTAAAGTTCATATATATATTTAATATTACACGGTAACCAAATCTGTTCCAAACCTAATCCGAAGCTGTAATCTATGATTAATATATTAATACTATAAATAAATATTATTTGCATTTAAATTATTCAAACTGACACCAAAATGGCGATTCACACGGTCCTTATATGATTATCCGTTTAAATAATTTTAATCATTGACTCAGAATCGAATGATAGGAAATTGGGTTCAATTCAACAATAAATCAACTTTTTCTAAGAAAAAGTATCATAATTTTGTAAACAAAAGTAAATAACTTATAAATGTGGAGTGCTAGATAAGATATGTAATAGTGGTGTGACTGCAGGAGGAGAACATTGAAATTGCTGCGGCGACGGAAAAAGGCGCACCCATCATCCCCCCACCACCCCCCGACGCGGGACAGGAACAACCTCAAGAACCACAAAATGGTAAGCTTTTTTTATTTTTGTTAATTTCAGGACGTCTGACTGTAACGTGATGGTTGCGAATTCGATGCCTACTTGGTAATATAAGGCGCGGTGTTGTGTTCCGCAACTTAATATAGACAGAATAGTGGGAGTGAGTGAGAGTGGTGCACTAGGGTCCCTCTGCCTGCCCTGCATATGGCGGAATACAGCGTGAAACTAAAAAACTATTTTCAATAATTTAAATTAAATGTCAACACAATAAATATATTTACTGAATTATTCATCTCTTTTTTTTTTGAGACTATATTAAGATTTTAGATAATATATTCATGGCCAAATGGATTTGTACAAATGCGTTTGTTTTAATTTACAGGTATAGTATTTGATTACAAACTGGATAATCTGGAAGATAAAGATAAGGAGAAGATTGATAAGGAGGATGAGGAGGAACCGATTGGTGTGTCACCTTGTGGCAGGTAAGAGAGTCATCTTAAGTGGGCTATATTCATGATAATAAAAATGACATAACATGTTAATTTAATTATGTGTTACAATTTCTGCAATCTAGAGGTGTGTGGTGGTTGTTTGGCCATACTACTATAGTATTAATTGTATCACAGCCATCAGCGTCTTAGCCGTGTCGTTTTCTTCTGTACAACTTCACAAAATGATTTACTTTGAATCATATCTTTATATTTAGAACAGATAAAATTTTGTAGTGCATATGATTTGTCATACAAAAATGGTAATTGGTATACAAGTTAGTTAACATCATAAAAAACATTTAACTTATATTTGGATTAGGAATGTAGTCTTGTGATGTATCTTATGATTTTATTTAGTAATGTGAGGCATATAGCGTGAAGTATCCCTCACATTGCAGGTTAGGCAGAAGGCTCCTGGAAACCTAATATTAAAACACTCCATTCCCAATAAGACACATCCTTTCCTCACTTTCCGACGAATTCTCAAAGATAGCATGTTGGCGGAACTAAACGCCGGGTTTGCCTCTGGAAATTAAATATATTTAATAGTATCATTTCATGACTGGTGTCGAGAGAAATCGCTTCGTTGAGTTCCGCCACTCAACACGCAATGCCTCCATTCGGTGGAGGATAGGGAACTGAGGAATACTTATGTTTAAGAAAGTCTTTTTACGTTATTTATTTTCATTTTCTGCACAATGTGATTTTTTTGCAGGTTTTTCAAATACGACAAAGAAGTGGGCCGCGGTTCATTCAAAACGGTGTACCATGGTCTCGACACGCAAACCGGTGTCGCTGTCGCTTGGTGCGAATTACTGGTAAGATCTGTTTATATTATAAAGCCTTTATTTTTTCTTTTCACCTAAAAAATGTAAAGATATTTTATGTAGATAAAAATGTAAAGTAACAATATTTCATACAAATAGAATAAAAATTTTGAGCATTGTACAGCAATTGGCGAAATGATCGAAAAATTTAGTTGTGCAATTATAGCTTTGGAAGCCTACTTACTAACTAATATAGTTAACTAGCAAGTAAAATTTTGTAATGCAATATTTTTTATTTTATTAAATGAAATTGATCAATTCAACTTTTTAATATTTGAGAAGTCAAAAGTATATATGCTTTAATCTAGGTAGACTAGAAAATAGTCTAAAAATAAGATTATGTTATATTATTATATACATTTAACAACAAACAAAAATAATATTATTTACATCCATCCGCGTTACAGGAGAAAAAGCTCAACAAAACCGAGCGTCTTCGCTTCAGAGAAGAAGCGGACATGTTAAAGAAACTCCAACATCCCAATATCGTCCGCTTCTACAACTACTGGGAGGGCACAGTCGCTAAGAAGAAGAACATCGTGCTCATTACTGAACTGATGGTCTCTGGGACGTTGAAAACGTAAGTAAAACACAGTGGTTGGTTAATATCGGTGTTTTGTGATGAATACTAAGTAATTTTAATATATTTTAATAGATATACTTTTTTTAACCTGTATAAGATATTATAAAATATTATAATTTTTTTAACCCCCTACCGTCGCGTTACAGTCAAGTTTATGCCCCTGCGCTACGACGGTCTCTAGTATTGTGATTATTAATATTAAGTATTTTTTTCCCCACAGCTACCTAAGAAGATTCAAACGTATCAACCCAAAGGTCCTCAAGTCGTGGTGTCGGCAGATCCTAAAGGGCCTTAACTTTCTCCATTCTAGAACACCACCTATTATACATAGGTAAGACATAAAGGTATATAGCAGATTGCTTATGTTTTGTTTTTCAGTTTTATCGATGGATTTTTTTGTTGTTAGTGATTATTATAAGTATATATAAATTAATTATATAAATATAATATTTCATTGGTTATATTTATATAATTAATTTATATATACTTATAATAATCACTAACTATATAAGTTATTTCATATATCTTCTTTATAAAACATTTTTTTTCTTTTTGTATCTTTGTCATTTAGTTGAGTAGACTGTTTATTAAATTGTATTGAATTCTTTATTGAAATAAAATCAGCTTCACGCTGTATCCCGCATATAGTAAGGTAGACAGAGGGAATCTAGTGTTAAGACAATCTGTTCCCCACTTTCCGGCGATTTTTTCCAGGCATTGCGTGGGAGTGTTGAGAATTTTTGCTTTGGTGCCAAAGTGTTTCATCGAGTGGGGATCAAATTCACACCCGTCGCGTTACAAAATTTTGTTTTTCACTCTCCGCTAGGTAAAGTAATTTAACCGCACAGTTTATAACACCGGGACAACTGAGTAGAAACTAGTAATTGGACTGAAACGTCTTAATATTGCATTATTATTTAAGCTAATGCTAAATTGATGTAAAATTTTACGTATTGTATTTTTAAACATTTTTAAACACACATATTATTCCACACTTAAGAAAGAAAAATACTTATTTAGAAAACGTATAAAAATTT
>DWAO01007101.1:0-10453 GCA_018230605.1 Heliconius congener
TGTAATTAATATGTTCCTACCAATCTTTAACATTGTCAAGGATTTTTATTCATCTGTAATGTTGAAATTATTCACACTATTAAAATTTTATTATTGAACATTATGAAAAAAAATACATTTTTGTAATGAATACAAATAAGCATCTTAAGAAACTTATTAGTAGATTCGTCTAATAACTTTTCATTGTGTGCCACACTTAATTTCTTAGGTCATTAAAATAATTTGACTAAAGATCTTTTTGTGACAATTAATTTATCTATACTTATAATAGAATCGTAACTGATCGATGTCTGTACATGGAAGATGTATAAGAGAAAATATTATTGAACCAAAAACCGGACAAGCGCGGATCAGGCTCACCCACCGAGGTTACCGTACAAAAATTTGAGGTCTCGAGCTTTTTCTGAAATTCAAGCTTAGCTTATGTCCTAAGATCCCATTGCATACATCTGCTGGTATCTGTTTTTTTAATTAAACATATCCTTAGGGGCTATTCAAGTATTACGTAAGCAGTTTTTTTGCAATTATTGAACGGTACATTTTAATTTCCGTTAAATAATTGAAAAAGACAAAAATGATATCGTAATATGTTTACTAAACCACTAACTAGAATATAGCTTTATAGCTCTGTGTGTGCAGGCCGATGAGTCGTAGCTACCCTGAAGCAGATGCTAACATCATAAATAACTTGTAACAAACGTATAAACTTAATGAGAACGTATGGCTTAACGGTCAGAGCGCTTGGACTGTTTCCAATAGGCGTGGACTTAATTCCCGCTACGTTCAAATTTTTATATGTTTCCTTAAGGCACGGGTTCGAGTCCCGCTACGTTCAAATTTTTTATACGTTTTGTAAATAAGTATTTTTCTTTCCTACGTATGGAATAACACTTTAAAAATGTTTAAAAACTGTGGAGATTATGAGTACCTAGTTTATTATTTAAATAAAGAAAAACAATGCTAAGTAACGCATCGTAACGTGTAACGAGGAACACCCCTCTGCCACTTCCAAAATGCGTTACGTACTTGAAATCTTCCATACCCAAACAAAAAAAATCTAATAATTTTAGAGCAAATTGGATATGGATGATCTTCTGTTTTTTCTATGAAACTATAAAAAAATAACGAAAACCAGCAGAGTGTACACTATAATTGAAACTTAAGGTTATATTACTTCTAAATATTAAATATGTAATTAATCATTCGTAAAAACGTAACAAGGTTTTTTAATTATTTTTAATTTAAAGTTTTTTAATTAGATATATTATAACAGTGGGAAGAAAAAAAAACTAAAACAAAGAATTTGTTGTGACGCAAATGCTATTGAGAGATTAAACTCATACAAAATGTTATCCTTACGGTTATCAACAATTTATTTAAAAGACACGCAAAAAAATATTTTTAATTGTAGTAATATTATTTCTATATTTGCAGATAATTGGCTATGTTGCGACAAATTTAGCATAGCAGATATCAACTTGGCCGTTTTACTTCAACGTCTATGGGAACTTGGATTAGAAGAGCGATTTTGGACGGGGGGCAAGAGGCCTTATATAGAAAATTATTTTACACGAGTGAAACAACGGGATTCATTTAAGAAAACTATACCTAATCTACCAGTCCATTTGAAAATGATTATTACTTCACAGCCTCCTGTATACGTCGGAGCTGCGGGTGCAGTGTCTGTAGGAGTGGTTTTGGGGATAGCATATATATTCAAAAAGCTTATTTTTTAAAACCTCAAATTCCTCAAATAAATAACAAACCTATATATATTAGCTGATGTTAATTTGAAATGTCATCAGTGTTGCGTTTATTATACGTACATTGTGATATTTCGTCGAATATTAAGCTTAAATCATTTTCAATTGCCTGTTTCATTGTTTTTGATGATGTTTTTACAAAGTTACCTTCTTTTATACTTTTTCATAATGTATAGGATACACGTATAGTGACATTGCTATTTCATGTTCGAAATTTGAAAAAGCAATACAGAAGGTTACAATTTATGTGAAATAAACTAAAAGAAATGAGTTGAATAATGTTTCAGTATTTTCAGTATCAGTATTATTAATATTTATGTTTATATTATATGATGTATAGTAGATAATAATATGTGACTATAATTGTAAATTGCATACAAAGTAAAAGTAAAAAAGTAAAAGTAAAAAAAGTAACATAATCGAAGATATTATATTAGGCTGTTTAAAATTAGTAAAGCATTTTAAATAAACTCGAGTTTGCTTTTTCCATTTTTTTTATAGTAGGTAACCTGTAAACATATAGTTTATATAGTTCACAGATTTTCACTCGATTTTAAAATTACGTTCACTACTCAATTGTACCATGACTTCGGGAGTTTTTTAAGTAATAGGAGTAGTAACAGATAACAAATAAATATTTATTATATATTTGTAACGAAATATATATTTTGTCCGTATTTCATATTCAGGATCCCGAAATATAGCACCGGGACTGACAAAGATCCCGTTTCTCCAAGTAGTACTTAAATTTTATTGGTCGAATTTCTAAAAAAACACGGAAGGCCACCGTAGAAAATGTTTTACCCTTGTTTTAGTTATTTAACTGTAGTTAGTTATTTCGGAACGAATTTAAGTCCCGAAAACATACTTAAATTGTTGCTGCTTTGACATGTGAAAAGATGAAAATAAATACTTTCTACGAACGTTGAACGTAAATATTATATAGGTAAAAACAAAAGTTAGAGAGAAACATAAAATATTTTTACATAGGTGCCTTGCCGTGCCTATTTTTACATAGAAAATCAAAACCATACGCTGTTATTACTAACGCAACGTCATTTACCTTGTAAATAGAATTTTAAACGTGCCAGCTTAACCTTGCATTGCAAGCTACTGAAGAATTTACATTTTTGCATAATTTAAAATTATATGTGTATGTATAAAATACCGTATTAAGGCCAGTCGTGGCGCATTGGCACAGAGTGTGAATGTAAAGTCTAATTGTTGTGGGTTCAATCCCCACTCGAGGAGATAAAATATTTACTTACATTTATAATTTTTTTTCGTTCTGGTGTCGAGGCAAAACGCGGCGTTGAGTTCCGCCACTCAACACGCAATGCCTGGGGAATGGAGTGTCTTAACACTAGGTTCACTCTGCCTGCCCTGTTGTCTATTTTTAATTTAAATTATTACGAGCAACTAGTTTTTGTGCATGTGTCAACGAAGCATTGACACATGCACAAAAAAAATCACTTAAAATATGTAATAATTGCAAAATTCAAAGATCTTATGAGATTTGCTGAAATACAAATATTTCGACATTTTTTTTGGTTTGGAGGAACTGACAATAGAATGAAATTAGAAAGGAGTTGTAATGTCCACAAAATAATGTAAAATATTGGAAATTCATACATAGTATATTAATTTAACTTATGTACAATTCTGAAGAGGGTTTGTAAAAAGAAACAAGAATAAATATTAAAGTACCATTATACCATTTATTTGCAATAAACATAAGGCATCATGAAGATATATAAGGAGAAAAAACCTTACACACAAGCAGTCTAAAGTTAATTAATCTTGCTAATAAATCAATAAAAAAACAACAAAAAACCTAAGTTCAAAAATATTTTGTACATATACTTAATATAACCATAACAATTTAAAAATCTTAACAGAAAATAAATAGTTTATTATTAAGAACTAAATCTAACATTTAAAACTTATTTTGTGTCATCTGCAGATTCACCTAGATCTGGACCTTTGTGTATAGGCATTCCCATAAAATGTTTGCCATTACTAATAACAGATCTCTTTCTTTGAGGTATAGTTGAAGTATTTACTTTTTCTATATTATACTTAAAAACACCTTGCCCTGGTAAATTTGGTAGTACATTTGGTATTGTATACCATACCCTATAAGTCACATACCATGTCAATATTGCTACAATCCCACTGATAAACTTTTCAACCATAATGTGGTAGTATAATATGGTTGACACTAGCATAACATCCCATAACAATTGAAGAAAAGCTATAGCTATCAGAAATGCTCTTACATATGGTGTAAATTTCTCATAAGATGTTTTAAGAACATTTAATTCCTCTGTATTGATATTTCTCAGAGGGTTAACACTAGGTGATTTGTCATTTAAGCTCCTTGAGTATTTTTCATCTCGTATATAGTCTCTAATTCTCTCCCAACCATTAATTGCTCTCGCTTCCTCAATTAAAACTAGACTTGAATATATCAAAATAAAACAATGTCCAGATATGTCAAAGCCATTCCAAAAATGTCCATTTTTAAGACATTCAACCTTGTCATTAAAAATTCTTGAATTACACTTCCCATATTTCATTTCTATTATATTAAACACAGTTGTCCATGTGTACCAAAACACAGTAGCAATCAATAATCTTAGTAAATGAGCAGTTAAAATAAGTTTTCTTTTGCCACAACACGTCGTATAAGAAGTCAGAAGAACATAAGGCACTGACAAAAATAATGTCCAAAACCATCCAATTTTTACAAAGTATTGATTAAATATGTTGTCACTTCTAGAAAAATAACTTTTTGGGAAAGTCAGTACATCTGCAATTAGAGACAGTAAAAAGAGAGCACCTAAATAAACAGCTATTTTTAAACTAGTGTCAAAGAACAATATTTTCTTACAAATGTGCACTATCATAAGTATAAGAATTTCTAATATTGACGACGCCTCCCTGATGGGTTTAGTACCTTTAGCATCTGGTAAGTCATCTTGAAATTTGTAATTCATTCGAGTATTTTTGTAATGTGCTCTACTTGTCATGATTTTGTAAGCAATTTTACTTTATTCGCAAATGTTGATTCGTTTTGTTCACACATGAAGAAACTTTGACAGCAGTCACTAGTTACTTAATAGGCGAAACTCGACAGTGACAAAACTGACAATTTACTCTAGGGCTTGACAAACATTGTTGCATAGAATTATCGATATAAATTTAAAATGATTAAATGAGATGTTATAAAATAAAATATTGTTGCTTATCTTTTCTACTTATAAGTAGAAAAGATAAGCAACAATATTGTAACAAACAATATAGAGTATACCCTATATTCACGGAGCCATGATATAAAAGGTAAACCAAAATATATATATAAGTCACGATTGATAGAGTTATTATATTAAGAAAAAAAATCTATGCCCGGTCGTGGCGCAGGGGCACAAAGTGTGACTGTAAAATCGACTGGTTGTGAGTTTGATCCCCACTCGAGGAAGTGAAAAAATATACATTTACATTCATATTTTCATTTAATAATACTAAATAGGCTAATACGCTGGTATGGCAGTTCTCCGAAACGCACTAATTTCAATTTCCTTATGTTTACTCAAAAATCGTAATTTATTTTAAGAAGGTGAATATTATACACTCTTTAGTGTATTCTTAGCTAACCTGTATCCAAAAATATTCGAAACTAAAGTTTATTAATTTTTTTACTACTTTCTGAAATAAGTTTATACTTAAAGATTGTTTTCATATTTAAAGCGAACAAAATGGTAGAAATCAAATTTAAAAACTAAACATGTTTTTATTCAGCCTATTTAACACCCATAAGTACTACAATTTCATTCTATTTTCTTAATCTTCATAATATTGTTTAACTACTTGACATATAAAAACACCCAAGAGCCAACTTGTTCTGAAACTTGAGACTCGTTTTGATATTGTAAAAATAAACTACTATAATAAATAATAGATCACATATTCGGCGAACATTTTAAATTCAAATGTGATGTTTTGTCACCGATTAAATTGTTCTAAATACAAATTGACCAACTAAGTTGATATGGCGCACCCGATTGGATGTCAATCCAGAGCGACATGCTTCCTACTCGCACGCAGGCTGAGTGGTTTTTGTAACGAGACTACAGCCTACAGCAGGGATCCGCTCACATTGTACCGGGATAATATCTCCCATAATTTCGCTCTTACAACTCTGTCAAACGAATTATCCAAGTCCACAATTTTTTTCCGTCATCATGCGGAGGGATTTCCAGTATAAATTGCACAAAAACCAGAACAAGTCCAAAAGACGTGGCCAGTGGTTGATCATCTCGGCAGTAAATCCATCTGCTCCCGCTGACTTACCACATTTCAGATTTTGTTCACTCTCTACTACTTTTACAGTGATTTCGCCTTCAGCTACATCAAGATTCAACGTTTCGCTGTTACTTGAGACTGAGGCGTCATCACATTTATACATCTCTTTGTAAAATTCCGCTCATCACTGCAAAACGGTTGGTTGTTCTTTAGAATTTCACAGTCCTTCGAAAGCTCCCTTTTCATTCTAATGGTTAGCGAGCAACCTCGAGAAACGCTAACTTCTCTCTAGAAAACCTTCGTGCTTTCCATGAAGTTGTTCGTAACGAACAATTTCATGGAAAACACGAAGCTTAAACCTTTAATCTCTTTCGTTCTCTGCCTGTTGACGCTTCATCTTTATCAGTATTTTCATGTCGTGCTTTTGCAGCTTATACTCTTTCTTTTTTATCTCTCTCATATCATCACTTTTGTCCTTACCTAAGGCTATATAATCCTGTCATGTCTCCTTCTTTTTCTCTATAGCATCTTGCATTTCATCATCCCATAATTCGTTGCGCTTTTTGCTAAAGCCTCTTTGTCCCTTACCACATAGCCCTATCGCTGCTTCCTTCATACAATCCCTACTATTATACAAAATGTCAAATTATAAAGACAAATCATAATTTCCAAAACTTTGCGACTATATTATGTATGAACGAAAATTGAAAATGATATTTATTTTGTATAAAATTAACATATAAGTTTGTAATGTTTCTTTTTTTTTCGGATATTTTCCTTTATTTTTATAGCAAAATCTTACTTCGTCCTAAATTTAGTAACTGCAGGTCAACGGAAAGTACACTATAACTTTACGCTTTGGCTCGAGAGACACCAGAGAGAAGAAAATGGAAATATAAATTTAAATAAAAAATATTTCATTTCCGCAGTCGCGTTTAAAGTTACACTTTGTGCCACTGCACCATGACGGCCTCATGAAATAATTAAAGTCTTTTGGGAATTTATTTGATTTTGCTCGCAAAATTTATTATACTTAAAGAAAAATATTTAGCTATACGGTAGTTAAGTAGACGGTACGCACATGTGCACGGCAACCTCAGTTTTTTCTAAATCTTAGTCTAAATCTTGAAATCTTGGTGTTTTTTTCTATCATACAAATTGAAAGCTAATAATTCAGCCCATTCAGTAAAACACTTGTATAAAATAACTGTTATAGCAATAAGCAAATTTTTTTTTAGCTATTTAATGTAAGTTATGTTCAACTAATAGGTAATTTTAATGAATATCAACTAATAGGTAATTTTAATGAATATCATGTTAAATTCTAAATGTGGACTTATGGACTTATTTATTCAATACCACTCCAATGATCTAAAATGCATCTTTTGTCTATGACGTTTGCGTCTGTCTATAACTCTGCAATACTTTTCTAATTTGTGGCTAGATATTTTCCCTCCTTTGCTTGTACTTTTAGTAAAATCACTATTTAAATAAATTTGAATTATAATTCCATTATTGTTTACGTTCCAAAATTTAAAATGCGTAAAATATCGAAGAACCGTGTAGAAGATGATGTTGTTTCATCTACAAATGAATCCGGATCAATTGGTAATGAAGAACGCGGTGATAGACGCGGCTCTATAGAGCAACCAAAAAACAATGAGCCAAATGATAAAGACGAAAATTATGATGATGATAATATATCTGAGTCTGGTGTATCTAAAGATACACCAAAAAAGACTAAGGCAAAAAACAAAAGTAAGAAAAAGAAGTCCGAAAAAAGCAATAAAAATGACGCCGAAGAAGAAGAGTACGAGGTATTATGAGTTGTGTAAACAAAAGTGTAAACTTTACCATAATTTTTGTTCAACATCATTAATTATACTAATTTATTATTTATTATACTAACTTGCAATCTTTTTCTTTGAAGATATTGTTAGTAAAGTTGTGTACACACGCAGACTTGTATAGACTTGTAATTATTTTTAAACTTATTTTATTATTTGTATAACAAGTATAAATAACAAGTACAATAACATTTTATTAAATATTGAAAAATTCTGTACACAGATTTTTTTTCTATTGAATTACAACTACAACTTCATTCAATCATTTATTTATAATGTGTAATTTTATGTACAGGTTGATAAAATAATTGATTCAAAGAGGATTAAAGGCAAGGTACACTATTTAATTCGCTGGAAGGGATATTCTGCTGATAGCGACACATGGGAGCCGTACAACACATTGTCATGCCCAGACTTAATCCAAAAATTTAATGATGAAGTAAGTCAGAGTATAAACCATTTAAGTTATTTAATTTTGACACATGTATGCCTTTTTAGCAAAATGAATATTATTAATTTATAAGGATATAATTAATAATGCCAATGTTGCAATAACTTTTTTTATTACATGTATAAATATATATGAAATTTAACACACTTATTGTTTCAGAAAGAAAATTCTAAAAATTCTAGGGATGGCAAAAAAAGGAAAGCATCAAAAAAAGAGACTAAATCTCCAGCAAAGAAATTAAAATCGAATTGGGACAGCAAAAATGCTGATGAAAATGCAGAATATGAAGTAAGTTCTTCTATAAAAGGTATTATGATGCTATCTTAGGACATAATGTCTTGAAATGTGGGTGCATGGGGAACTGAGTACTTAACTATGTACTATGTATCTAAGTAAGTGCCATATGCCTTTCTGCCATATGTAGGATAGTGTCAAACAAAAAAAAATAGTCAAGTGTGGGTTTGTCTTGCTCACTGAGGATTCTGTACCAATTTTATTATCATAGGTTCACAAGGGAAAATAGGAAAATTTTTGATATAAGTCTGGTTATGACAGTTTTTTTCCATTTGTCTAGCTTAGCCGATGCATTAGTGCTTAGTATGAAAGATACATTTAAAAATCTAATATGCATCACAAAATTGTATATTTAAACATATTATCGTTTCACACTATATCCGGCCTACCTGGGTAGACAGAGGCGCTAGTGTTAAGACTGTCTTCAATTCCTATGCACTGCCTAATTTTTGAAGACAATGACTGCAGAAATGAAGCAGAAATCAGCACCACCCTTGTTACCAGAGTCAGGAAATGAAAAACCTTCTTCCTCCGGGTGGGTTATCAAAACCCACAACTATATAAACTTATGACAGCTGGACACCTCTCTGGTACACTAAAGACTTTAAAAACTTTTAAAGTACTAAATATGTGTATTTTTGATTTCTAGGTAGACCGCATTCTTGAAGTACATCACAAGAAAAATGGTGATAGAGAATTTCTTATCCATTGGAAAGGATGGTCTAACACATTTGATTCCTGGGAACCAGAAAGTAATTTGAATTGTCCAGAATTGATTAAAAAATTCATGGACAAGGTAATATTAATATTTTACTATCTATACAGTCATTCCTGACCTTATGATATAATATGAAATTGGTTAATTTCCTATATCATTATTGGACGTTTCTTACAAATACAGATATATTAATAAATTTTCAATACATAAATAATATATTCATACATTTTTTTTCAGCTTCACACTGTACCCCACACAGCAGGGTAGGCAAAGGGAACCTGGTGTCATGACACTTTGTTTCCCACTTTCCGACGAGTTCTGGAGGCATTGCGAGTTGAGTGGTGGAATTCCACGCCGCGCTTTGCCTTGAAACCAGAGATAAGAAATGAAAATATAAATATAAATAAATATTTTATTTCCTCAAGTGGGGATCAAACTCACAACAAGTCGATTTTACAGTCACACTGTGGCCCTGCACCAGGACTGACCTTTTTAAAAGTTAATTTAATTTTTACATTTTTTTTATTTTGAATTCGATACTAGCAAAAGAGGTACACTATTAAAAATAATAGTTTAATTTCTTTTTTTGATAGAGATAGAGAGCCTAGTGTTACTAGGTTAAGTACTAGGTTCTTCACATTTTAGCTTAATTTGAGACAGTGTGTGAGCAGATACACCATTAGTAATCGCAATGTATCACAGCATCATGACACATGAAATTAATATGTAATTTCACGAGTTTAGTCCGCAACTTCGTTTGCGTGGACCATAAATGGTAAATCCTTAATATTATTCTCTCCTAAATATTATCCTTTTAGTTCCTATAGTAATTTCGAGAAATTCTCTTGAGTGTTTTCCTACAATCCATGTTAAACTTCAGCTTTCTACCGCTAGTACTTTTGTCTGCGTGTTGACTGTTAATTATCAATTTACTATTTAGCTATGTCCCGCACATGGCAGGATAAACAGAGGGAAATTAGTCTTTAGATACTGGTTTAGGTTTCCAACGCACAAAATTTCCGAGACTTGACGTGTTAAGTGGCGAAATCCAACGCCGCGATTTGTCTTGTTACCA
>DWAO01007102.1:0-10451 GCA_018230605.1 Heliconius congener
TTTAGAGAAATGTTAATTTAGTTTCAGCAATAAAGGCTTATTATTATTATTATTAAATTAAAGTCCATTTAAATTATTGTTGGAATGTTTGATCCCAGATGAACACCACCACAAAACGGCGGACTATATATTTCTTTTTCTTTTTCATCTTTCTTTTTTGTTTACGTAAATACGATCATACTTTTCGTTTTTGTGTTTAACTGAATCCCACTCCAGCTTGGCCCGATGGCTCCCAATCCGGCTTTGTCGTGATATACACGTCCTTTCCGACCTTACAAACATACTTAAATTTTCCTTATTCCCCTTTTTATTCTTTATTCCTAATGTAACCTTCTTCCTAGCATAACTCACTCCAGATGATGTATGGCACATGCGATGGAAATATCAATTAACAACATAAGATTCTGAGAAAAATATTTTTCAATATGGGCTTCGTTACTCTGGAATAAATTACGATAGGATGAGACCCATATCGAGGGCGATTTATGAATCACTATCAGGGAGAGGGCGGTTAATTTGGACATGGCGAAGGCCTTGTTCGAGTGTGGCATTGGACGCTCCTTACAAAACTTCCAGGCTTCCCGAGAATTTATGCAAGTGGATCGCCAGCTTTCTCACTGGGCGCAGCATCAAGGTCACTGTCGACGGTTTTTGTTCCGAATATATGCTCATCAACACTGGCTTCCCACAAGGCTGCGTGCTGTCCCTTACATTGTTTTTTTTCTGTATATCAATGACACGTTAGAGGATTGTAACGCACTGCTATGCAGACGATAACACAGTGAACACTGTATACTCCGACCGTGCAAGCGGGGAAACGTCGTACATTGTCGAAATAAACTTTTGTCTTCTGTTAAGGCATCTCTTGGAAATATTTCCTTATGGGGTAAGAAACGTTACTCAATTCAAGTTTGGCCGTTAACCACTAAGGAAACCATATGTCGTGTCACCAGTTTTCGAGAATACTCCTCTTAAAGCCGCGCCCAGTATCAGCATATTGAGCCATAGCATTTGGAGTAATGGCAGTATCGCGATCATTTGAAAAACAAGGCCAATTTGGCCTCAAAGAAACTGGGGGGCATCGACAGAGCAAGACAGTACTTCACTTCATAACACCAGCCCTGCATAGAGCGCAGGATCGGCCTCATGTGTAGTGCTGTTTTCATCTCTGAGTTGGTACATCCCAGTATCAGCTTCAACCATTTGATCGCATACAACGTAGAGCAGTTCGAATCATTGGGGACCCAATAATCTGTGAAAGACACTTTGGCCTTGCGTAGGGACGTCTCTTCGCTTAGAGAGTGATTTAATAGATATGTAGTCCACCATTTTGTTGTGGTGATCATCTTGGATATACAATACTACTAAATACTTAACAAAATTAGATCCTTACATACGATATTGGCGTTTGTTATGTATGGGAGTTATGTATGGGACATTTGTAAAAGGAAGAGGTTATCAATTCAAAATCATTCATTATGTGCGCGACAAATGGACGGTCAACCGATTTAGATTTTTTTTTATGGAATGTGTATCCATTCCACTTGAAGGGCAGTTCGATGAGAGTTTGGTAAGGTTATTTGGATGATTATGGGATCCGGTTAAAATTTAAGAAGTCGGGTTTTTTGTGTTAAAATTTATAATGATTATCTAAACACTTTTCCATCTCATATGGAATTCATTTATCCCTTTACTAAAAAAACATTCGGGCGGGAATTATTAAAATCTTTTATCCTTTTTTTCCAAACTTTTCGATACTGTCCAATCCGAGGGAGAATCGAACCCACAATCATCGCGTTCATAATCATGCTGCACAGCATTGAGTCACGACAGCCTCAGTATAATAATTATTAATAAGATATACATAAATTCATTCTCACCACATGAGGAGGTTTCAATATATTAATAAATTCCGATGTCTGTTGATAATCGGTGTGAGCACTAAACGATATGTAATCGACCGACATCTTGAGAGGCAGCTTCTGTCCCGACATGGAGGTTATTTCTTCGGGTTCAGATAGAATCGTCTTGGCTAAGGTGCCTTCTACGCAGTAACCTGTAATTTTTATTTTATTTAAGCCTATTTTGTTATACATTCTCAATTCACTCCAGAAATCGTTTTGTTTTATTTTCTAAATTATTCATTCATTTGGTCATCAATTAAAGCGGAGAGTACGATATTTTTATCATATATTTATTAGTTTTTACAAAAGTAAACTTGGGTAAGATGGTAAAGAAGCTAATAACGAAATTGATCTAAACTTTTAAACAATAAACAGTTTCATAGAAAGTGTTTTCCGTTTCCTAAAAGTATTAAAATAACAGTTTTATCAATAGATATCTGTAGAATTAAGTTCAAAGTTTCATATACCTTATACTGTACTTTAATAAAATATTTAATATTTTCATTTCCTTGCTCTGGTAATGAGGCACAAGCGGAAATGTCTTAATAATAACTTCATTGTGTTAAGAATAGATTCCTATGTTCTCGCTGCCTACCCTGCAACAGGATAGTGTGAAGCTAAAAAAAGACTTAATAAATATAAATCAATACTATATAATAATAATACTATATTGTTAATACCAGCTCCATATTCTGAAAATAACAAGCTATTTTTAATCTTACCAGCTATTATAACTCCATTCTTAGGGTCCGTGCACCATGACTCGAAGAGCTCCCTGGACAAACCTGACTGCATCATTCCCGGGGAGGCCATTATCACACACGGACCTATGTCCTCGAAGTGATCTATTCCCTGGAAATAGTTTAAAAATCAGCTTCACACTGTATCCCAGCAAGCTAGGCAGAGGGAACTTGGTGTTAAGACACCTCGTTCCTCACTTTCTTCCGAGTTCTGGAGGCATTACGTGTTGAGTGGCGGCACTCAACGCCGCGCTTTGTCTCGACACCAAAGCAAAGACATGAAAATAGAAATGTAAATAAATAGAATTTGAATAGAGAATAAATGCCGATTTTAAATGCCGGGGGCAGTGTTAATCCGGTCGAGTCTGCCCATGCGTGTTGCCATTGCTGGCGACGTGACTCTACCACACGTACTTTAGTCGCCTCTTACTACATCATGAGTACACGGGTATCCTATTCGAAACCGAAATCGTACGGCGAAAATTAGAAAATATTATTATTTAAAATATTATTTAATAAAGTGGCTACGGGACACAAGGGTGTAATTGTACTGCGACGACTGTAAGTTCGATCCACACTCGGGGAAAAGAATTATTATTTATTAATATTTTCATTTCTTTGCTTTCGCACCAAGGCACCGGCCACGAAGGCCAGCGTTGACTTCCGCCACTCAACAGGAAATGCCTCGGAAAAATTCAGCGAAAAGTGGGGAATGAAATGTCTTAACACTAGGTTCCCTATGCCTCATTAAATCATAATATAATATAATGTTAAATCATAAAGTTCAATTTTTTAATGTTTTCTGAGAAAAAATATTATCAATGATGTGCCAGAACCCTAAATTATTTGGAACCAGTCGTGGCGCAATGCTACGAGAGTGCGCCTGAAAACGCGTCAGTTTTTGTCGATTCGCTCTCGAGAAAATGAAATATTACATATTTTCATTTCCTCGCTCTGGTAACTAAAGAAAACGCGGCGTTCAGCTCCGTCTCTCAACACGCAATGCCTAAAATTTTACAGAAAGTGGGATGCAAATGTCTTTATAAAAAACAGAGTATCGTAAAACTAGGTTCCCAGGTTATTTAAGTACATACAGGTAGGCAGAGGTACCCTACCTACCTACCTACCTGTATGTGCGTAAATAAATTTTAATATCTTTTCATAAAATCCTACAGCCTCTAGGTAGTTATAAGTTCAAATACTTTTAATGTGACTTTAAAACGATCATACGAACGTAGGCGAAGAGGAATAACCTCGTAATTATTACTACAAATACAAGGTCAAGGACAGTGTCATATTTTGGGCATTACGTACAACGTTCCGCTTTATGCAAACTTCCTTACACAATTTAAAAAAACAACAATCAAAACGGGCATAAAATAAAAAAAAAAACTTTTATTTGACTAAAAAAATATTTTATTAATAAAACTAATATAAATATAATAACTTTTTAAAAGTGCCTATTGAATGATAAAAAAAGATACATTATCTGTGTAGGTAACAGTGATTGCGGACGGGGCACAGCTGATGATACGATATCTTAACGTTCGTTTGTGATTATTCTTTTGCCACTAATTGATTAAATTTAGTTTAGTTTCAATGGCAAGGGCAAAGTGTATAGATTAAAGTAAAAATGTTTGAGGTTAGTATTACATTGATATTTAATTATTCATTTTTTTTTTATGACAGACAGAAATATAAAAATCATGTTATCATTGCAATATTTTAATAAGTTTATTCAATATATATTACGAGTTGAGTGGTAAATAACGAATTTGCTAGGCAAATAGAGGAAGTTTATATTATACTTGTTTAATATAAAATTTGTGTAATAGCCATTTAATTGATTTACCGCGAATACTTTTTCACTTCTAGAATTACATTTTCATAGGTTCGTAATAAACAATATTGTTTTGAAATACTCACACTTCACATAAATTTTAATTTCATAAATGAGTTTAAAAAAACGTGCTGATATATTTTTTCTACAATTCAGTCATAAAAAATATAATTTAATATTTTTTTCTTCCAGTTTCTAATAGCAATGATACCAACATCAATAAAAAATAAAATAATACAATGGCTGGAGGACCACAGGGAGTTCGTCGTGTGCGCTTTTTGCTTGCCGGCGAGCTTTATATTCACTTTGCTGTTACGTTTACGAGCTTTCATAAGGAAGTGCAATAGTGATCCACATAGACATGATTCTGCTGTTAGGCAAATACAAAATAAGGTAAGTTAGATATGATATATTTTTTTTAGCTTCCCGCACACCCACTACGTTCCCATTAAGATAATTTCGTTTCCCACCATCACATATTAATGTCGCACGCTTGTGCCCCTGCGCCACGACTCGCCTCAATGAATTAATGAATTATATTTTTGATATTTTTTAAACTAAAACTTAGACACAATACAACGACTAACTAACTATAACTACGGTCTGTAACACTTATCACGACACTCCCTACTCCATTTTCCGATCGAATTCGTGACGTGCATTTTGAGTGACAGAGCTCAACGCCGCACTTTATCTTGCCAGAAATGAGGAAATGAAAATATATTTAAATCATTCTCCGAGTGATTTGCGCAACGCTCAATAATTGTATAAGTTATAAGATTTTTCCTTTTAATATTATTTTATTTAAGATTTTCCTATTTAATTTACGTATATATGTATAACAAAATATATGCCATAGTTTTATGAAGTAATTATTTCTAATGAACTCTATAAAAAATACATTATTAACAATTTTAGGTACAAGAATGGAACAAACAACCGGCAAACAAACGAAAACTCCTATGCACATCAAGACCTAACTGGCTGTCACTTTCCACCACTTTCTTCCAAAAACACCTACACCATAAGGTTGAGATTCCTTTATATGATATTTTAGAATTGGATGAAAAAGCAATGACAGTGAGGGTGGAACCCATGGCGACCATTGGTGATATAACTGAGTATTTGATACCTAAAGGGTACTCTTTGGCTGTCACTATAGAACTCGTGGATGCCACTTTGGGAGGTATGTAGAAGATCGTTTACTGAATTTGTCATAGACTAAAGGAAGATATATGAATAATTAACTAAATAAAATACATGGATATTTTTATATGGTAAAATGGTATTTTCATAAAAATGTATTAAAACAAGTTTTTTAAAAGCAGCAGGTAATATAGCCATTTATAGCTTTTGTTTTTCAATATACTAATTGTATTTTAATTATAAAACATAACACCGTTCATGTATTTCTAATAAAATTACTATTCTATTGATTATTTATAATCAGTAATATTCAGTTTATTAAAATATAAAAATATAATTCCAGGACTAGCTCTAGGCACCGGAATGTCAACACATTCTCACAAAGCAGGCCTCTATCACGAGACCATCACCAGCTACGAGGTGGTCCTAGGAGATGGTTCTCTTGTGACCGCTACTGCAGACAACCAATACGCTGACCTCTACCAAGCTTTACCCTGGTCTCACGGTAGCCTTGGCTTCTTAGTCGCCATGACGTTAAAAATCGTAAAAATTAAGCCTTATATTAAAATTAAATACATTCCTGTTGATGGACAAAAGAACTATTGTGATATGATTCGACAACTTTCTGGAGCTAACGAAGCCAGCCCTAAAGAGCATCCTGATTATATCGAAGGCACTATATTTAGTAAAAACAAGGCTGTAGTCATGACAGGGGAATATTCTGATTATGACAGAAAAATAACTGTCAATCACTGTTCAAGATGGTACAAGCCCTGGTTTTATAAACATGTAGAATCATTCTTACAAAAAGGAGGGAGTTTTGAACTGATACCCCTCAGGGACTACTTGCTACGTCACAATAGACCTATATTCTGGGTGGTAGAGGACATGATATCATTTGGAAACGATCCCTTGTTTAGATTCTTCTTTGGCTGGCTGCTGCCTCCAAAACCTGCCTTCCTCAAATTCACCACGACACCTGGAGTACGAGCTTACACTTTTACAAAACAAGTATTCCAAGACATTGTTCTTCCTATCCAGGAGTTGGAAAAACAGATCGAAGTGGCCAGCGAACTGTTCGAGAAGTTTCCATTACTAGTATATCCATGCAAGATTATAGACCACGGCCCATTATCTGGTCAATTGAGACGTCCAAAGGGAAAATATTTAGTACCAAACACTAATTATGCGATGTACAACGATTTAGGAGTCTACGGGGTCCCGGGAAAAGTCAAAGAGAAGAAACCATATAATCCAGTGGATGCGATGAGAAAAATGGAGAAGTTCACTCGCGACGTCGGTGGTTACTCATTCTTGTACGCGGATATATTTATGAATAGAGAAGAATTTGAGCAAATGTTTGATTTGGCATTGTATGAGGTGGTGAGGAAGAAGTATAAGGCTGAAGGCGCTTTCCCGCATCTTTATGATAAAGTGAAACCAGAAATAGATGTATTTGCGATTGGCGAAGAGAATGCAATACGCAGTTAGTATTTTGTAAATAAAAATAATTTATTTTTTTATTATTAAGTGGTCTCATTTGTCTAGTTATTGATAAATCCTATATACATATATATACTACCGATCTAAACGTGGTTTCGCCGCTTAACTTTTTGTTATATTATAACCGAATTATATATTTTTAACATAAATTGTTGCCCATATTTTATTCTGGTATATAAGCTATATTTCTGTGAAGTTTCATTTAAATGATGATCGTAAACAATAATAGTTTATACAGTCGTTTCATAGTCGTTTACAATAATAGTAGAAAGTCAGCAAATTTAAACTATAGGATATTTTTGATGGACTAAACTTGAACTGTATTATTTGAAAAAACTAACAATTATAATTTTAAATATTTTTACATGCATTTGAACTAAGGCAAAATAACAATTGAATTGTCTATCATCGCTATAAGTAAATTATTTTTATGAATATTGTGAAGACAAAAATAATAACCTATGATGGTTGCCTCTCATAAGCTACTAACCAAATGGTACATTTTAATTAAAATATGCAACACTTTTGCTACTGTACATTTTGCTGTATCCTTTGACTAATATGTTTTTAAGAGCATCTGATACAATCTAATTAGTGAATAGAAACAGCAACCACCAACAAACAAACAGATGATTTTTTTACAGGATAGGCCCAGGAAACCCAATTGATAAATCTGGGGAACCCACTTTACACAACACAATCTTTAATTTAAAAAAAAAACAAAGAAAAAACACAAAAAAAGAATAAACAAAAAACGACATACCTTCAAGTTAGATATATGCCGGAACACAAAAGGATTATTAACAGCGATCTGCCGCCGGATGCGGTCGTTCATCGCGTTGACGTAGGTCTGGTACACGGCCATGCACTTCTTGGCCAGGGACGAGGCGTAGTATATCGGAATGTCTTGCAACTCCGGGTGAAGCGACCAGTATTCGTCTGTAAGAATTATAATATCTTATGACCTGTTGTTACATGACGGCTTAAAAGGATCATTGGTTTCTGCTAATTTTACACATTTTAAAAGAATATACACACAGCTGTTGGCTTTAAATAATGGTAAATCGATTTACTATTTAAAATTCGTTATTTTGTAGTCAGTGCCAACATTGGTATTTTTTATTGTTTTTTTTTTAGTTTTTTTTCTTTTTCAGAATATTTAGTAGTTATCTGTTGATGTTAATTTTTTTCTTGACTGGCACCAAATAGATATGTATGTATATAGGTAAGTATTAATAATTTTGCTTTTTACATATTTTTTTGTACTTTAAAGTAATTACAATTTATATTAGGGTTAAGTTCCAGTTTTTTTTATTATTTTATTTTTTTTCTTTTAGTTGAAAATTATTGTGTGTTGTTGTTAGAAAAACTACTTTTAATACGTATTATAATTGTCAGTCTGTTCGTGTTCACTGCTGAATGAAGGCCTCAGTATATTCAAATAGGTATTCACATACAGTCATTTGAATGAAAAAAAAATTATCAATTTTTTTAAACAGACTAGAGATTAAATAGAAACCGATGGACAAATATAAAAAAATATAGTTAAGAAATGGAGGTTCTAAAAAATTTTGCAAAATTTTGAACGTCGTGGACGACACGGTGATACCGGCGAAGTAGTTTAGTGATAATTACAATTGTAGTTTTTGAGTAAAGGTCAAAATGTGTAGACCACGGGACACATTTCGACCATTCACTCAAAAACTTTCAGCTGTAGAACGTCTTGAAAGTATATATGTCAGTTTGTATCAAAGAGTAGTTGAATTCAAAGTGGCGCGCACCCAGGATGAGCAGCAGCTCCTGCGCGCGGCCCAGCGCGAACACGGGGATGAGGCAGCGGCCGCCGCGCGCCGCGATGTCGCTCACCAGCCCCGTGAAGCGCGACTCGCGCTCCTCGCGCTTCTCGTGGATGTGCGTGCCGTACGTCGACTCCTGCGGGCGGGCGGGCCTTGTAAGGTGTTACACTCAATGATTCGACGCTCTGTTTGCACGAGATGCGCCAGCCTGTAGTACCCATGTGGTATAACTACAGATATCGATGTCGATGTTAAGAAAATTATCGTTTATATTTACTATATTTTAAAACCGATCCTATTACAATTCTCTTACAAAAACTTGAAAGGCCAACAACTTCAGTTTTTTCAAAGTTATTTGACAGGGCGGACGCAAATGATCAAAATAGGTAACCACGTAAGTGATGAACTTCATATACAATATGGCGTGCCCCAAGGAAGTATTCTTGGGCCCACTTTGTTTCTATTATTCATAAATGACCTTTGCAATGTTAGTATACCAAACTCAAAAATCATTACGTATGCAGATGACACCGCAATAACCTTTTATGATGATTCCTGTTCGAAAATCCAAATAGTGGCTCAAAATAGTATTTCATTTATCCTTAACTGGCTACGCTTCCATACCCTTACACTGAATACAGACAAAACTAAATTTATCACTTTTTCTTCCAAATTAACATCCCAACCCAAAAATCCTATTACCCACATAGGATAAGAGTGGGCACTCTTGCTTCACACAAATGGGAGATAATTGCCATTGCTCACAAATAGCTTGAAACAGTAAACAACATAAAGTACTTGGGTGTTATTTTGGATGAGACATTAAATTTCAGAGCTCACGTGGAAGCCCTAACGGGCAGAATACGAAAATTAATATTTATTTTTAAAACACTTCGATACGTCGCGAATCAATTTATTATACGCAATGTCTATTATGCACTCGGTCAATGTATATTATCTTATTGCATATCTTGTTGGGGAGGGGCGTCTAAGACAGTGATGCTCCCACTAAAAATTACACAAAGAGTTATCCTGAAAGTTGCCACCTTTCGACCAATACTATATTCTACAACGCAACTTTATAAGGACTGCAAAGTCCTTAGCGTCAGGCAGTTATTTGTTTTACATACAATCTTACTTCAACACAAAAACACACCCTACGTTAAGTTAACTAAGCGACGTACAGATAACATTTGTCCTCTCCCTGTTATATGCTACTCTTTTTCTAAAAAAATTTTCTTCTATCTAGGCCCTTTCTTGTATAATAAAATTAATACAAGTACTTCTATCTATAAGTTATCCGTCCATGAATGTAAAGCAACTATCCGTTCATTCTTACAAAATAAAACATATGAAGAAACAGAATTATTTTTGCAAACGTTATTATAAACAACTTTATAGAATTCACACTCTACATGCACAACACATACATACACATATACACACATTACTCTACATTTTTTTTTATTTTTTTATGGAAAAGACACGGCAAACGAGCGTGCGGGTCACCTGATGGTAAGTG
>DWAO01007103.1:0-10451 GCA_018230605.1 Heliconius congener
TGAGTTCTGCCACTCAACACGCAATACCTCCAAAATTCGGCAGAAAGTGGGGAACAGAATGTTTTAACACTAGGTTCGCTCTACCTAACCTGTTGTGCGCGGGATACAGCGTGAAGCTAATTTAATTAAATTTTTATTTACCATTACGTTTTCTCTGTCTGCCCTGCTTAGTGCGGGATACAGGCTTAAGCTAAAAAAACAAACCAGGAGAACATAAATTGCGACATATTGTTCTCCACACTCCACGGATTTTTAGAGAAAATGCCTATAAATAAAATAAGTACAAATAAACATGTGATTTCCAGAAGTGCTATGTTTGCAAGAAAGCAGCCGGCGGGCGTCGTACGAGCTGCGGCGCGCGTGCCTCCTGCCGCTGCAGATCGCGTTAGAGAGCAAGCGCCCCCGCCTGGTCGCATTCGCTCTCCAGGGGTTTCATGTATGTGTTGTTTATATATATCATCAATATTCTTCATTTTCACAAATAAAGCTTAAAGTAAAGGACCATAATAAAAATATCTAGACGGAAAGTTTGCAGGTTATTTTTGACTGGCATAGAAATAAGAAAAGGAATGATGAAAAAAAAAGCTTTTTTTAGTAATAAACATTATTTAATGTACACTGTCCTCGGACCACGCATTGGCAAGACTTTCTTCAACACGAAATCTGGAAAAGCATAACGTGATCATTGCGGGACATTTTCTTTCGTTTTTTTTAGTCGCAGAGAAACCTATTTGGACCTACCAAATTTACATGCCATACCGAAAAAATTGGTACGTCTAGTCATATTATTGCTCGTGTTTCAGAAAATATTACGCGATGATAGATTTCATCGCGGAATTGAACCAGAAGATGATTCGCTATGGATGCCGTCTCAGCTCCTCTGCGCCACTACTTCCGTTATGTACCATCTTCCCGACACGCAGGTATTAAAAAAAAATTATAATATCATTAAAAATAAGTTAAATTGCATGTTTAAATCTTATGGATCTATAAAATATGTAACTGTTTCGTTGCTAAGCAGATTTTGTTATTGTCCAGCTTATAGCACAGGGTAGGCCCTACCAGGAGGCGGAACAGTTCAACTAGTGTTAAGACACCCCGTTCTCAACTTTCCGCTTAATTTTCAAGACATGGCGTGGATTGGCTGAACTCAACGCCCCGCTTTGCCTAACGAAGAAATGAAAAAACTAATAAATAACAATTCACTTCTGCGAGTAGGAAACGAAGCCACAACCATCGTTTAGGCACACACTAATGCCACTTCGTCACGACGGCCTCTTATAAATAAAGAAATTTCTATTATTAATAATCAAAAATAATTTTACTAGTATTTTTTATTGTAAATCCCATTCGCAGGTACAAATATTCCGTATGTACCTGTCGATGGCGCTGTCCCCGCGCCGCACGCTCAACGGGCGCCTGTGCGTGTGGGCGTGCGGGCGCTGCGGGGAGGCCGCGGGCGCCGCGCCGCACGTGGCCGCCGCCGCCAGGGCCGCCGCCGCGCAGATGCTGAGAGCCTATTGTGCGCAGTTGGGTAAGATGGATGTATATATTTTGTACTGAAATTAAAATTTAATAAAGATTTTTTTTACTGACTTCTCTTGCCTTATGTTCTAAAGTCTATTCGAATGAAGAATATTTTGAATTTGAATTTAAGCATGAATTCAGATTTTGCTAAAAACTACTTAAAATTCCATCTTAGATACAATACCTAACTATTAGGAATAAACGATAAAAGCAACACTTTTCAAGCGTGAAGACATTATGAACTCCAAATTATTTTGCTCCAGCCACCATAATGCAGAAACAAAATCTACTTTTTAGTATTTAAATAATTATATATTTAAACTTTCAGATGAAGAATGTCAAGAACTTCTATCCGAAGGTTCTCCATTGGGTAGAAACCACATAGTGGCAGTGGGATGTTACAGTGAAGTGATACCAGTGATACAGTATTTGTGTAGCCGACTTGCAGAGACGCAGTTGTAAGCTTAATTCCTTTTAGTAATAATTGACATGAAACCTAATTGATAACTTTACCACACATAGCAGGGTAAGACAAAATCTAGTGTTTAGACACTCCGTTCCCCACTTACCGCTGAATTTTTCGAGGCATTGAATGTTGAGTGGTGGAACACAACGCCAGACATTGTGCCTTGAAGAAATAAAAATATTAATAAATAATCATTCATTTGTCGTATTTCAGTCACACCCTTGTGCCGGCCTCATAAATAATTTAATAGTAACATCTTGTTTCAGAATACCAAAACAAAACCCACTGGCTTTGTTCTTCCTAGATTGTCTATTAACTTTAATGTCAAGTCTCTCGGAGCGAGTGAGTGGGAACTCTCACTTTACAACATTCTTGTGGCAGAAGTTTTGTCCATCGCTTATATCTTTCTTAGGAACACCAAGAGTGGATAAAAATATTAAATCTAGGTAAGGAGCCAAAACATTTATTCAATGCTGGCACATATGTAATGAAGTTTTTTTTATTTTAGTTTAGGCAGAGAGATCCTGGGAACCTTGTGTTAAAACACTACGTTCACATTAAGACACTTTCGTCCCCCACTGCACCGAATTCTTCACGTATTGCGTGTTATATGTACGGAACTCAACGCCATTAAAAGTTATTATTTTATATAAGATACATTTTTGTTTTTGTAAGGGAACATGATGGACATTTAGTGGATGATTCTGGAAGGGGATCTGGAGCGTTGGTCTGTGCTCCGAGTTTTAATAGTAAACAAGCTAAAGCTATATACAGGTAAGTGACTTCGACTAATTAAAATATCAACTTATATTTAATTTTATATTCTATGGTTATAAATATGGTATTAAATTAAATCACTTGTAAAATGGTTATCTTACCTAACATTTAAAACGACATTCCAACAACTTAACAATAGTACCTATTGACTTATATAAAAGGTATAGTAACTCTATCTACAAGATTTTATGCAAAAAAATATTTCTTTGATTTTCATTGTGATACACGTGCGGGGAGGCGGGAAGCGTGGGAGACTAAAGAAATTATTTTGAAGAAAATCATTTTGGAATCATTCTGCCATGTATCAATCTAGTTTTTATCCATCGCCTGTTCCCTTCTAACTGCGCAACGAGGACCTCTATAATTTTTTTAAATTTTTTAATATATATATTTTTCAGCATCGCCAATCAACTAGTACGCCTAGTCGGCTCAACATCAAATTTACGGCCAGTCCTAGAGGCACTATACCACAGAATGCTTCTGTACCCGCCAATACAACATCGGGTGGAACCATTGAGAAGTGTTAGAGAGTTGCTTTCGAACCCCAAACGATTGTCCCAATTGGTTTTGATTAAGAAAACTGATCATCCAGAACGACATAGCGATGATATGGCGATTATACGACTGTAAGTTATTTATACTATTAAATTTACATATACTTTATGTATTATGTTATTCTTATCTTTTAAAGTATTATTGACACTCTAAAAAAAACTAAATATTTATAGACGGGCGGGATTTGAATAGCGCGCGCAATAATCGCGCCTCTCGGATACCGTCCCAGTTCAAGTTTCAGAAAGTGTTTACAAGAGACGAGATGACTCCCGCTACACGTTCAAATATTTAATACTTTTCAAAATAAATAATGCTACAAATAGAAACTTATAAAACAGTATGAAAAATTCAAAGTAATGTAAACTTCTTGTAACGTACGTAATCAAAAATGATAGTAAAATGGTTTTCTTATTTTTGTTTTTTAATAATAATTGCACATACACGAGTAATTAATAGCAATAATATTAGGCATTAATATTTCTTCTCTTTTTACGATGATAGAATAATGGATGGCATTGAAGATTGTGGAAGAAGTGGCAATCCTGAAGTAGTTGCAGCTGCTGTGGAGTGTGTTTTTTCTTTGCTGGATGCTTTAGAAAAGCTCTGTTCTGGTTCCGTAGAATATATACCTCTAGATATAGCTACACTGATTGCCAATCATTGGCCAAAACTCCAAGACGCTGACTATACAGGACCTCTGACTTATCAGACTTTAGCAAGATTACCAAGTCCATACAGGTAAAATCCTCCAAAATTTTTCATTTCACTAAAAGAAAAATATATTTAATAATTAACTATTAGAGCTATTATTATGCTATAGCTATTAGAGCCTAAATTAACTCCTTGTAATTTTATCTCATTTTTACAGAGATGTCGTCGCAGTGTTGCAAAGTAGTGAGTCTAAAGACCATGATTCATCTGGTAAATATTTTTGATCTTTTCCTTATTACAGGATTTAGTGATTATTATCTTCATAATAAATGTTATGATATGAAAAAATGGGAGAATTACTAACTCAATATAATGTGATTTCTAGATACATCGGGCCCAGAAAACATAAGCTCGGGAAGTGAAGCTGAAGCTGATTCAGATGCAGATAACGTTTTTCTGCCCTCCAGAGCCAATAATCCTGCATCACCTAAGACCACAAGAAAAGAACCTTTTAATGATAGAACCAAAACTGTACCCAAAACATTGAACCTTGGAAGGTTCGTGAATTATAAGTTACTATCACGGGCATTTTAGTACTAGGCATAGAAAAATAGTGTTAAAACATTGAGCTTTTAAATTTTTTCTATTACACGACATTCCATATTAAATAGTGAAACCAGCGCTGCTGTTCTATTCTACTATATATAAACGAAACCCATAACTCCCGCGTTCATAATCTGTGCAAATTATTTGAGTGGACAAAATAAACAAATAAAATATTATGATGACTTAACTTAATTGTAATGATACTTTTCCCAAATTATACATAGCTGGATTCGTTTTCAGGTGCACTGTAACAGAATGTAACGTGGACCTCGAAAGACATAATGCCAGACAATTTGTGAAGACTTTACAGAATTCTCTTTTGCCAAAACTCATTAATCTTAGAACTTGCATTGAGGTGATAGTCTTTATTATTATTTAAACATAGTTAGTAAAAGTGAAAGCAAAAATAAAGTAAGCAATAGCACAATATTCCTTATAAGTCGAAGCAGAAACATACAGAAACTGGATATGTGAAAGAAATCTATGTGTTTTATTTGTAATTGAAAAAAAATTATTCTCAATGTCACAAGAAAACGTAGCTAAAATTATTATTTAGAAAATATATTCATTAATGGAATATTTTTTAGTCTGTAGCCCGCATAAAGCAGAGAGTTAAAAATAATAATACGTCAATTTGGATTGAACAGTTCACTGTCTTTCTGCGTTTTTCTTAATTCTGAATTCTCCTCGATACTAAAAAACCAAATAAAACAGCATATATACAATATCCAGGTGGACGAAGCAATGCAAAATTTTGCATCAAAATGTTGCCAACACAACGCGTCGCAGCCGCCAGCCACCGCCTGCATCATGAACGCGGACGGCGTGTATCTCGCGACGTACGCCGCGCTGCTGCTCACTTTAAAACAACGAGCTAGGTACTATGGGGAAAATCATGTGAGTATATATTTTCTTTCTTTTAAAGGAGGTAAATCTTTCTCGTATATACAATACGGTCGATGGATTTTATTACGTTTGATTTTTTTTCTTGAGTAAACAATGCGCAAAAGTTCAGAATTGAAACGCGCAAAAGTTTATGGCAGCTACGACTTGAACGTACTGAAGCAAAGTAAAATTTGAGGACGTTCTCCTTCTTCTTTTTTTTCTGCTTTTTTTTAATTCGTGAAAAATAAAATACATGCTTAAGTTATCATTTTAAATTATTTATTTCAGAAGACTCATGTACCACTAACAGAAGATGAATTCGTAGATGAAGTGCAAAATAGTGGCGTTTTAGTTTATCTGTCAGCGACCTGGCTCCGGGAGCTGTACCAGCAAGTTCTCGCTAATGATCTCCTGAAAGACGTCACTACTTCTGAACATCCACTTATACATTTGTTATCAGGTACACCTTTTTTTGTTTGAGTTTGATGCTGTATCCTGATCATGGCTGGGTAAGCAGAGGGAACCTGGGAACCCAGCGTTGCGTTAAGGCACTTCTGTTTCCTACTTAATTCATAGTGGCGGAAATCAACGCCGCCCTTTAGCTTGTTACCACAACAAAAAAAATAAAGTATTAATATTTTATTCTTCTGAGTGGAAATCGACCCACGATCGTCGTTTTTACAGTCGCACGTTTGTGCTTCTGCGCCACAACGGCCTCAAGGCCTATCCATATGATTTTCAGTTGCGTGGAGTACTCTAAGCAAACCGACTGCCGGGGTCCAACGCAGTCCTTTGTCTAATTATCTATTTTACTATTTTACAAATGTAAACATTCCCTTTTTTTTAACAGATCTAGGAGGTTTGGATCAGAATCCTGTAATGTCGGATTGGCAAAAATTGAAAAAAGTGTCTATGATATATAACAACACCAACGACTCTCCGCAATATCAGGCCAGCTTACGATGGGCTAGAAGGTACAATGATTTAACACTATTTTACGTTTTACAATTGTATATTCAGCGTCATGCTCTATTTCGTATAAGTTGGGTAAGCAGCAGGAACGTAGTGTGAAGACACTACGTTAGCTGCTTTCCCCCTACGCTTTATATTATAACTAAAGAGAGGGAAAATAAAAATAAGTAATTTTTGGCAGTGTGAGTCAAGGGTATACCCACATGTCATGCAATACCTTTAACGAAAAAAAATTATTTTATAAGTAACTTCTACGTTCGTGCAACAAATATACACAAAGCTTTAAAACAGGCATGACTTAAGAATTTCAAACACTAAAATATAAACAAAATATGTTTTAAAATAATTTAATAATTTCTGAGCATTTTCTCAAAAAAAAAAGAAATCAATGGTAAAAAAAATCATCTTCACGCTGTATCCCGCACACAGCAGGGTAGGCAGAGGAAACTGCGCCGCGACTGTCCTTAACTAAACCTTTTTGAGTATAATACATTAAATAATAAAATAATATTCAAATGCTTTTAGAATTCTCACCTGTATCTGGGACTCAATGGTAACAGTTCTAAGCGGTCCGCTGACAGGGTACAGAAACAAAAAGCACATTCGAGGCATAATTACTACGAAAATAAATACTTTCGGAAAACGTAAACGTATCGCCTGGGAGGGACTCACTATACAGTGCTTAGAAGGTCTTCATAAGGTTGTATTTGTTGGATTTGTAATTGTTATTGACATTTTAATCAGTGTTGCCAGTTTTTCTTTCGGTAAAAAGCGAGGTTTTTGAAAAATTTAAGCAAAGAAGCAGGATTCTTTCCCCAGAAGCGTTAAAAATAAATAAATAATGAGGATATCATTTATATATTTATTTTATTTTCTAATAAAGCTTTCCATGGTGATAGGTATCATCATAATACCAGTATCGGATGTTTCTTAATAGAAAAACGTCAGTATACTTAAACGGTATTGTTTCAGTTTACCATATTTAAGATAGTTAAGTCTTCAGAATTATGGTATAGTTAAGTATTCAGTTAATAGAATTAATAGTGGGACTATGCCTGCCCCGATCGGGACATTTAACTGTTGGGCTACAAATCGGGACGTCCCGCCAAAATCTGGACATCTGGCAACGCTGATTTTAATATATAAATGAACTATTAAAACACTATTAAATAAAAAACTTTGTTTTATTTAAATATAATTTGTTTTATTATTTTGTGTATTTACAATTTGAAAATTCTCTATTTAGATTACTTTACATTAATTTTTTTAAGGTTTCTGTACTTATATAATAAAATACTTACTAATATATATTATTTTAAGGCGGCGAGGATAAGCACAACTTTGAGTCTTCAGAATCGTTGCAGCAGCATATTAGCGCTCTTAGCAAACTCCGCGATCTCACAACCGGCTAATGGGAAAATATTATCAACTCACGCTTTATCATTAGATATTCTTATATCAGGTAACTTAATCTTTTTGGTCATTAAATGTTTTTAATAATAATGCATTTATAGGGAACTAAGTATGATGATGAAGCCAGTCTTGGCCAGGCCAAGAGGCACAATCGTGTGACTGTAAACGCGATAGGTTCAATTCTCACTCAAGGAAGTATTTATTTAATATTTCTTCGCCTTGGAGTCGAGATAAAACGCGGCGTTGAGTTCTGCCACTCACCACGTAATGCCTTCAATATCCGACAGAAAGTGGAGAGAAGAGTGAATAACACTAAATATTATTAGAGGCCAATTTTAGACTTTTGAATAATATTATAAATGTAATACATTTCAGGTGGACTTGAATTGGGTTCAAAAGCACCAGAATGTTGGGAGCATATCTTCGCGGCTTGTCAATATGTATCTAGTTTCGAACACTCACTTTTCGGTCAGCAAGGGAATAACGCGACTCCAATAGTTACAATGCAAACGGGACGAAATAAAACCGTTTCTATACTTCAAGCTGATGCCAAGATGAGTTTGGATGGACGTGATGATGAAACTTGGTAAGTTATTCAATATTTTTGTAGTTCCCTTCTTCTCTCATAGTAAGAGAAGTCTCATAGTATGATAGGAAAGGCACTTCGTTTACAAATTTCCGCTTTTTCGAAACATTACATAAAAGGTACCGGAATTCGGCTTTTCCACTAGAGCGGCGAAATGAAAACAAATTAAATCAATCATGAAGATGGTATCACAACCATCGTGTAGTCAAATTTATCCTATTGTGCTTTGATGAATTCATTATATTAAATTCTATAACGAACTTTGCCGTTTTGTTCCTTTTCAGCGTCGATGTTTTCAACTTCCTACAGCCTGTATTAGAAGATAATCCTAACAACGATATGTCTGTGGCGAAAATAGTAGAAACATGCAGACAAGAGGTACAAATATATTGTTTTAATCATATATCTAATAATCTAGACATAAATATTCCACCACTGAACACGCAATGCCTCAAGAATTCATCGGAAAGTACAGCACAGAATTGTCTGAATGGACCACCAAATGTTTTATTACTAGTTCCCCAGTTTCCTCCTTCCTACCCTGCTATGTGCGGGATACAGCAGGATAGAAAAATATAACACTAACATTAATTCCTCAATAGGGTGGCAACATAATATCAGGATCAGGCGCCGCGCGCGTGTGCTGTGCGCTGGCAGCGGTCGCGGACGCGTTGTTCACTAGACTCGCAGCCACTACTACACTGCCTACGCTCAAAGCGGCGTTACAGCGCTTGGTCGCACATAATCATAGACTGGTATGTTTTGTATTTATTAAATTACTGTAATCTATTGTACTTTAAGGGTTATGTAGTTCTAAAGGAAAAAAAATGAAACCATTATAGGATTACTTTTTTTTCTGTTTGTCCGTCTGTCAAGATAATTTATCTCAGGATCTCGGGATCTCGGGTAATAATTCTAAAAGCGTGATTTTATAGGTATTTCACATAAAATAAAATCATTATGAACTTATTTTTACATAATCATTACATACGATCGCAAAATATAATTTGTCAATTTTATTCGCCTCGTAATCTAAATATGTAGGTTATTTCACGTAGACCGAAAATTTAATTGCCTTATTTTACTTTAGATCGATTATTTTATTGCCTTGCTCTGGTATTAAAACAAAAGGCGGCATTTAATTTCGACACTCAACACGCAATGTCTTTAATATTGGATGAAAAGTGATGGAGTTTCACCTGCTATGTACATACGTGATAGAGCGTGAAAAAAAAAAAACTGTATGTTCTTAGCTATTCTCGTCGTGGGACCAAGACATAGTAAACAACAACCCAACATGGTGGCGTAAGGGCAAGTCCGTGTCCAACGGAGGTGAGGCCGCGCGGGCTCTGTGCCGGGCGGGCGATGTAGCCTTGCGATGTCTACGAGCGGCGCGACCTTTGGCACATCGCATGGCCATATGGACAGTTGTTGGTCCGCATTTCATGCAGGTTTGAAATTATTTTCCTTATTTAATCCCCCAGTTTTTCAATTTAATTAATCGACTATGGAAACTAACTCCTAAAAATAAACGCCGTATCAAAATTGGCAAGCGTCTGAATGTATGACGTTGTGGATTAGATGATAATTAGAGGATTTTTTTAGATTATTTCCATCTCCCAACCTGTAGAAGACAATTTTTGATTTTAAACTTTAAATCGATTAAGTTAATTTATTAACATTTCTGGCCAATAATGTTCTAAATATTTTCTTTCATAGGCGGCGTGTCACAAGGATATTCAAATATCGAGTCTCGCCATACAATGTCTCCACGACTGTGCCACTGCGTTATTGAACCAACAAGTGGAACTTCCACATTTTCATTTCAACGAAGCTCTTTTAAAACCTTTTGAAAATCTACTGTGCTTAGAATTATGTGATGATGATATTCAGGTAATATAATGGTAAAACGGTAAAGCCAAGATTGTACTGAATAGTAAGACTGATTAATATGTTCTTATCGAATGTTTCATCACAGGTACTTAACGCTATACGATGCTAATATACTCTGCT
>DWAO01007104.1:0-10449 GCA_018230605.1 Heliconius congener
TAAGTAAATATTTCATCTCCTCGAGTGGGGATCGAACCCATAACCAGTCGGTTTTGCAGTCACACTTTGTGTCACTGCGCCACGACTGGCCTTATATATGTATATATCAATTTGTAACTTCTAAATTGCTTGACATCATAAATCTTACTTGGAGGGCAATTTGAGTATTAATTAATATCTAAAGTGTCTAACGCATTTGTTTCTTTTATGTTTGAGAAACTTATTGTATTAGTAAATGAGTGTTGCTATGTATTGATTTAATGGTAGTTTAATTTTAATTGACGTCTCTATAATTCCCTATTTCGAATTTTTGAGCTATTGTTCATTAAGGGAACTCGAAACTCAACGCCTTTATAAATCTGAAATAAGCGTTTATTTTTAATTTTTCATAAAATTTTGTGTATTCTGTTTAATGTTATTTGCTTACATTGTATTATTGATTTGCTTATATGTATTATTGATACTATATAAACAAATCATAACTCGGGGGTATTCCCTATTTTTATATTACAAAAATGTATAATTTGGTCTTTACACTGGTCTTAAAAAAACAGTTCTCTTTGTGTATCTGATAAAATTTTAAAAAACTTCAAAACAAAAAAAAACAATAAAAGACAATTAGAAAAAGATTTTTTTATGCCTCACGCTGTATCTTTTACGAACATAACAGTAGAGTACGGAGAGGAAACCTGGACACCTAGTGTTAAGACACTTCCGTTCCCGTGTTAGTTGAGTGGTGGGAAGCAACGTCGTTTTGTCTTCTTGACCAGAACACGAAAATGTTAATAATTGATTCCCCACAAGGCAACCCACTACCGTCACGGATACAGCCAAATGCTGGTTACATTACGAGGTCCTCTACGGATATAAAACCATTTACCCATCAATGCAAGGGATAGTTGAAGCATAAAATTTCAAATTAGATGAAAAGATAAATGGAGTACAAAACGAGGTTAACTTGATACGGGAGTTTAAGGTGGCATCAATTTAAGCTTAGGACCAATGGAAGGTCAGATAACGGTTTTATTAACACTAACTTTGTCTCTTGTTACTGTGGCACAGTGTAATGTGGATAAAAGGTGATAAATATTCGGTTTTCCAAGTGTTTTTGTACTTATTGCCACTTCTGTATGAAAGTAATCTAACCCAAAATATTGTTTTTTTTATATCAACACAGAATCTTCAAAATGTCTTTCTATCGATAATTTTGAGATATAAACAAAGATTTTAATAAAGCCAATTTTTATTTATGCTTGTTTTATCATAAAAAAATAATAAAACATAATAATTTTGTTATTATCCCCCATTTTCAGTCTAATTTCTTTCCCTCGAATAAGAATTTATTTTTTAAATTGGATATTGAAGATTCGAACCTCTAACAGTCGTTTGATCAACTGCCACATGACATATCATATTTACTTAATTTAACGACTCATAATGCTGGATGAATATTTACACTGACTATAGAATTTACTGTCGAAACAAAAGAGCTTTGGAACTCCGTATATTATGTGAAAATGAATAGAAACTGGACAATACAATGATGAATTACATATTATCGTTGACCACCGTAGAAAATATTACTCTAGGTTATATAAAAAATTCTATAATAAATCTCTCCATTCATTCTTGGTCTAAAACAGATTTCATATGAATGGCAGAACTCAACGCTACATTTTGATTATTTTGTTGTATAGAGCAAGGATTTTCTTTTATTTAGCTTAACGCTGTATCGTGTATGAGGCACTTTTGCCTTGACGCCAGAGCGGAAAAATGAAAATATTCAATATCATATTTGATTTCCTCGAGTGAGAATCAAGCCCACAACGTCACATGCTCGTGAGCACGATACTCTCTGCGCCACGACTGGCTTATCTTATCTTGTTGGATAAATATTGAGTTTCAGTTTTAACACACTTTTTTTTTCATTTTACAGAAAACATGTACGTGTTTCATCTGGCAACATCTGGAAAACAAAAAATATATTTTTAATTTAACTTAGCTTCATGCTAAAAGCATCAGAGAGTCATCACAGTGGACGAGCTGAAAGAGGTATGTAGACATACCTCTTTCACCTCGTCCACTGTCATCAACCTCTTCATACCTCTTCATTTTTAAAGAATAAACATTTTCAGCAACAATATTCCAATCGCCTACCGTCTAGATTGACCTTACAATTAAAGACTTTTTAATCGTGTACCAATGGAGAAGATAATATGGTAGAAGTTAATTAACTACAATAGTACAATATAATATATATTAAACCAACAATCAGACAAAGAGAATCCCGTCAAAGCCTAGAAGTTGATTGATTTTGATCATTTGGGAATAGTAATAGCTAATTGATTTGTATTCAGGACAATTGAATACTGTTTAGGGTGATTAAACATCTTCTATTGTATCATGCAATATGTTTGCGTGGGGTAGATAGAGGGAACCTGGGAACCTAATGTTAAGACACTCCGTTCTCAGTAAGATACTTCCGTTTCCCATTTTCCGCTGAATTCTCGAGGCATTGTATGTTGACGCCGCGCTTAATGCAATCAAACAAACTATTTATTCACTTTTATGATATTAGTACGTACATACCATTAAAAATAACTTGAAAATAAAAGGCGAGGCCCGTCGTGGCATACGAGCACAAGCATGTGAGGTTGTGGGTTCCATTTCCAATTGAAGAAATTAAATATTTAATATTTTCATTACTTCGCTCTGGTGTCGAGGCTAAGCGCGGCGTTGAGTTCCGCCACTTAATAAACAATGACTCCAGAATTCCGAAAAAAATTTGGAATGGAGTTTCCTAACAGTAGGTTCCCTCTTGCTACACTGTGTGCGGACACGGTGAAGCTAAAAAAAATGAAGATAAAATATATATTAAACAAAGCCTCTACATTAAATCTACTCTATATTCAAGAGATGGCAGTAATCTTAGAAGTTTGAAGATGACATCCTTATGGTAAAATCAAATTAGGGTGCCGAGTTGGACTGTCATATGTGAATTATCTTAAATCGCTGCAAACATTTGCCATTTCAATTTACGGAAACGAATTAACTTTGTAGGTACAGACATACGTACGTATTATTTGTTAACATTGAGTTAGTTAGTTGATTGATTTTTTTTTAATTTGATATATATTTTTTGTTGTGTTTTGTACGTATTGTATTTTGAGTAATGGTAAGCATTGAAAAAATCTATTTATTAATATATTTGAATGAGGCCGGTCGTGGCGCTGAGGCACAAAGTGTGACTGTGAAAACGACTGGTTCTGGGTTCGATCTCCCACTCGAGGAAGTGAAATATTTATTTACAGTTATATTTTCATTTCTTTGCTCTGGTGTCGAGGCAAATCACGGCGTTGAGTTCCGCCACTCAGCACGCAATACCTCCACAATTCGGCGGAAAGTGGGGGACGGAGCGTCTTAACACTATATTCCCTCTTTCCCTCTGCCTACTGTGTGTGGGTTACAGCGTGCAGCTGATTTAATTTTAATTTTTTAATACCTTAATATAAATTGGAGGAGAATTATGACATTCTAAATTATCATACTGACATTATTTAGTAGTTCGGAAATGGAAAAGGACACGGCAAACGAGCGTACGGGTCGCCTGATGGTAAGTGACCACCGCCGCCCACGACCCCGTGTAACACCAGAGGAGCAACAGGTGAGTTGCCGGCCTTTGAGGTGCGGATAGACGCGCATTTTGAAGTGCAACTGTAAACGCGACGGTTGTGGGTACGGTTCCCACTTGAAGAAATGAAATATTTATTTTCATTTTCTAGCTCTGGTAACGCAATGACAGCGCGCGAATTTTGGACGGAAAGTGAGTTACGGAAGTGTCTTTATGGGAAGGGAGTGTTTTAACACTAGGTTTCCTTAGTTATCCCTACCCCACTATTTGCGGGATACAGCGTGAAGCTAACAACTAACATATTTCTTATTCAGCGCCATGGACAGATAATTTGATAAAGATAGATGAAAAGATAAAAGCTTCCGGATATCTAGGTGTTTGGTTTCAATAGATTTTCGCTGACTACCCTGCTATATGCAATAAAGCGTAAAGCTGAAAAAAGGCAAAAATATGTATTAAATCCGTAATAATTATAAATTTCAGTAAAATCATATATTTTTTTAACAAAATACTTAATTTTTTTAATAACAATTTCTTACTTAAACTGAACAAATAAAAAAAATTGTAAAAAAATCTTTAGAATTCGTGAAGATTATAAATTTGCGCCAAAGGACTTAAAATATAAAGCGATGTCTTGTAAACGTTTGTGGGATTATCTGTAAACAGCTCAATTTATTATTAAGGAGCTTATTATATGAAATATCAATCAAATGTTATTTAAATTATACTGTATTTATATAAAATAAAACTCAATAGAATTTGATACCCGTCATGGCGCAGAGGCACTAAGTGTGACTATAAACGCGACACGTTGTAGGTTCGATTCCCACTCGAGGAAATGAAATATTTATTCCTTTGTTGAGGCGTTGAGTTCGCTACTTAATATACAATGCCTCCAGAATGCAGCAGAAAATGGGGATCGGAGTTTCCTAACACTAGGTTCCCTCTACCTTGCCTGCTGTGTGCGGGATACAGCGTGAAGCTAATAAAAAATGTGAATGTTTTATGTTTGTTTTTATAATGGACAAAATAAATAGAACGTTGGTTCGATTCCCTCTTGGGGGATTCTTCTCTATAATTAAATTTAAAAATTGTTGTCGTTCAAAACGTTCTTGAATTTACGACCCTTGTCATATTATTTGTAAATTCCCCTGGGAATATTGGGAACTCTATTAGATAATCTACTCTATTAGATAATCTTTTTCACACTTAAAGGAATTTACATGGCAAATTCAGTCTTCTATCACTACTAATTTCTGGCGTACATTTTGTCACAGTCATTTAGTCGATTATAATGATAAAAGTTTTTTATGGGAACGATAAGGCATACGAGCGTACGGGTCACCTGATGGTAAGTGATCACTGCTGTCCACGACCCCATGTAACACCAGAGGAGCGACAGGTGCGGTGCCGGTCTTTAAGGTGGACATAGAAGCGCTTTTTGAAGGTACCCATGTCATGTCGATCTGGAAGTATTTTCGCAGATAGGCCATTCTAGATATGCGCGGTAAGTTTCTTAATACTAGGTTCCCTCTACCTACCCTGCTGTGTGCGGAATACAGCGTGAAGCTGATAAAAAATATTCATCTCAGAATAGAAACACACAGAATAGAAGTACTTAAATATTGATTAATAAACTATCTCTGTTGAAGCAAAGCTTAATGTGTCCCTAAATTACTTAACACATAATATATTAAATTCATTATAAGAATTTATTGAAATATAATAAATAAATAACTTAAGATATTCTTCAGCAAGTACCTAGATTTGCTTCATCAATGAGGATTTTAAAATACATTTATTTCCAGTACATTTTCTATTATGAAATCGTAAATCAAAATTAGCACATCGTAATAGCTTTATCAAAAACATTAGCATAACATATTATTGAAATAAATTGCAATAATTAGTTATTAAAATTTATTAATTATAATATTTCTAGTGAACTATTTGAAATTATTAATGCCTTTTATGTTATAACTATGTTTGACTAAAATTTCGAGTGTAGAGGTCGTCGGTTCTTTCTCGTTTCGTGTAAAATTTTTTTCAATATAAATGAGAGAGTTGTCTCGTTGAGAGTGAATTGATATACAATAAAAAATGTGCCATCGTAGTGTATTGGGCTCCATCCTCACTCAAGAAATAATTATTAATTTTGAGGCAGTCGTGGGTGCGCGAGTGTTGTGGGTTCGATTCCTGCTCGAGGAAATGAATGATTTAATACTTATTTAGAAACTGCCTAAGCGTGGAGTAACACTTTAAAAATGTTTAAAAATAATTTAATATTTCCATTACTCCGTTCTGGTAACAAGGCAAAGGGAGGTGTTGAGCTCCGCCACTCAACACGGAATATCTTGTGATTTCTAATTTTAATATATATATGTGTGGTACAGTTTAAAGCTGAAGAATTAAAGCGCTGTTGAGTTCCGCCACTCAAAAATTTTACTGAGACACTGCTCCCTATTTTTCAAGACATAGAATGTCTCGAAATGTAAACAGAATGGGAACACTGTCTTATACACAAAATATGTTTGTTTTATCGTGCAACGAAGTTATTTGCATGAATTAATGCAATTTTTAACATTGAAAGAAATATTAATACTATAATTAAATGCATGTAAGGTATAATTAAAACTAATGTGGTGCAATTTCCAGATACTGGTATAGTGCAGTCGTAATGTCTATTAAACATGCGACAGTTTTGAGTTCAATTTTTGAACAAAAATGTTAATGATTTAATGTTATGGCAATAATTAATAAACAATGTGTATTGAAGCCGCCGTGGCCCAGTGGCAGAGAGTTGTGACTGTAGGCACGACAGTTGTGGATTCGATTCTTATTCGAGGGAATGAAATATTTAGCATTTTCATTTCCTCGCTCTGGTAAGGAGGCAAATTGAGGCGTTGAGTTCCACCACTCAATCTGCAATGCCTCGGTGATTGGAGGAAATTAAAACATATTTTCAATATGTTTATATTTTGAAGGAGAGGCAAATATAATTTAGTAGTCAATTAAATACTAAAATGGCCATTTTATATTGAAAAAAGACAACGAAATTATTAAATCTAATTACTCTCTCATACGGATATAAACCTAAATTTGTCATATACAGATATATACCTGTATATCCCAAATAAATTATATATAGGTTTTCTTTTATTTTGACGCCCTATCCCGAGCTACTCTCTCTTGCACAGTAGCCGGAGAGAACGGAACGCCACACACAACATTCTCTGCATGCCTCTTTTCTCTCGTCCATTATAATCAACCTCTTCATACATACTCTCCGTAGAGTCCCCATATTTTTTACTTCACCTCTCTCCGGCTTCACTTCATTTTGTTCTCGAAGGTCAACCGAGATTTCCTCCTGTCATTCATATCACTCATCCTTGCTTCATAATTCTTATATATCCCAATATAAGGTATATATGTTATTAGATTAGACTACATATAATATTAGATATATTTATATAAGTGGCTCAAACAATTGCTATATAGAGCAGCGGGTATAATCTATTCCATTACAGGCTATTGTTGTTATTTCAACAATAGATGCACAACGTACAGTAAGCGATCGCAGGTGATGGATGCGGGATGAAAGGTGGATGCGGTATTATAATATTTTTTTTTACATTGGGGCCAGTTGTGGTGCAGAAGCGCAAGCATGTGACTTTAAAAACAACAGCTTGCGGGTACAATTCCCACTTGAGGATTGGGAAATATTTAATATTTTCATTTCTTCACTGTAGTGATAGGACATCACTTTGAAAAATGGTATTCTCATGAAACTCGGCAGAGTAATGATGGAGCCAGGGCCTAAATGTCGGAACTCTTAAGAGGTTACCAGTAAAACAGTTAGTTTAGGTTCATGCAATTTATAGCTCTGAGCACTTTTTAATATAAAATTATGGTGATATCACCATTGGCCTCATGATGAAACCAGGGCCTGAATAATAGAACTCTATATATACCATTCAATCATTTGAGTTTAGGTTCACATGATTTATAGCTCGGAGCACTTTCTAAAAGCACTTGTAGCGGAACTTAAATTTAAGTATGCAATGTAATATATATTTTGTTTTAGAGACTTGTCTCTACTTACATAGGCTATAAGTTATTTTGTTTAAAATGTTTATATATGTATATCATTACCTACTTATGTCGATATTTTTTTAGTTTAACCGTGTATTTCGTACATAGTATGGTATTTTCCAAGTGATTCTGGGAACCTATTGTACTATCCCTCACTTTCGGCAGAATTCTACGTTACTATGCGGTGATTGGCGGAACTAAACGCCGGGCTTTAAATTTTTCTTTTGAATTTTGATTTGAATGAAAAACGACAATAAAAATACTATAAATATATATTATATGCTTTAGTGCATCATGTGATACTGTAAATTTAATGAGATGCAAGGCTCAAATTCGATTCTGTTGATGGTCCACGTACAAAACGATTATAGTTAGATCAATATATTTGACTGCAAACAAAATTGTACTATTTCTTTGAATGAGTTTTTTTATTAATAAATAATATGTTGCTCTCTTCCAAAAAGATAAAATATAGATAAAAGAAATGTTTTTTGTCACCTATAAAAACATTAATGTAAAATATATAACTCACGATCTCAGGGCTTCCAGACCTGCGCCATTTTAGTAAAACTGAAATTTTGAGGACTATTAGTATATAACTAAGACAGTATGCGTGCTCACTAACTTGAAAGTTGCCGTTTAGCCAGAGGTATAATTAATTTTAAAAAATATCCAAATTGGTACCGATTTCAGAAATAACGAATTTGAATATAAAGTATAGAAATATCAATAGTTTCGTTTATTTGTTTTTAAATTTTTTTACTATGAAGTAATTTAAACATTATTTTATTTGTTCTTTTTTGATTTACTGCATCTATTTGTAAAACTATTTATAGGAAAAAAAACCACAACACACGTCAACTATTATATATTATAAAACATACAAAAGCTTATACGAAATATATCACAACAATTTTCCACGAAAGCAGAATTATAGACGGATTTAAGCGAAATCCCCGCTCCTTTACACCGCTATAGAAAATTAATAAGGTTTTTTTCTGAAAAAATCGGTGTTAGATGAATAAAATTTCACACTTTGTCATTTTAGATTAACGCTTTATACCGACGTAATAGGCCATTACTGAATAATGTAGGCACATAAAATATACATTAGCCGTACCCAAATTAAATGTTTTATTCATGCGAGTTAAAAATTTTTTAGCGCGACTATAAAATCTATCATGATTTATAAGTAGATTTTTTATAGCACCGTCCGACGTGGGGGTTGCTATAGGGGTTGCAAATTACTGAGGATAATACAAAGGATTTATACAAAAATCTATCTGCCTAGGATTATGGGATAGTGGTAAGATATTCCGTCCCTATAAAGACGTTTTCTTTCTCTACTAACTCCGCCTAACTCTGGTGGTTTTGAGTGTTCAGTGGTGAAACTTAACGCCGCACCGAGAAAATGAAAATGTTAAAAAGTTTTAAATGAAATGTGTAATAATCGTGAAAATCAAAAACTTATTATTAGAAAAATAATTACATCGAGTGGGAATAGAACCCTGTCGCGCTTAGAGTCACATGTACATCCAAACATCGTTAGATCGACTTATAGTCTTAATATCGTTAGTGAAGACTAATTTCAATAGTGACTGTCTGTTATTTAACCTCCAAAGTCCATCTGTGCGCTAAGCCTTTTATAATAAGAATGAGCGTATTTTTATTCAATCCTGGCACAGGTGCATAAGCGTGTGACTGTAAACGATAGGTTGTGGGTTTGATTCTCACCAGACGAATTGAAAAAAAATGTCAGCTTCACGCTGTATCCCGCACACAGCATGGCAGGCTGAGGGAATAAGACATTCCGATCTCCACTTTCCGCTGAATTCTGGAGGCATTGCATATCAAGTCAGGAGTTGTCAGGAACTAAACGCCGCGTTTTCAATCAACACACTTCGTGTTGAATGGAACAGTTTAATATTTAGTTACCAGGTTCCCCCAGCCTACACTAAATCCTACTAAAAAAATCTAATAATATCAACTTTTCAGAATTATTTGTTTAATCCATTGAAATTGGTAAGTAAGATATCAGTTGTAATGTTAATTCTATAAACAAACTCCATACACTATAGCACACAGGTACCTTCTAAGCTAAGTTTGCTCACCGTGTTATGAAATTGAATTTTAGTTTTAGTATAATTAGTTTTAGTTGCCATCAAAGGAGCCCATTTGCTCTACATCATATGCAGTTCTCTTAATGGAACCGGCTTTCGCTTTCCTCAACGAAAGTTCTTGTGTTGTCTTAAACATATTATCAATTAAATGTTATTGTTAATATTATATTGGTATAAACTTAGTCTAGCGTATAAACTGTGACTGTAAACGCGACAGGTTGTGGGTTCGGTTCTCACTGGAGAAAAAGGAAATGTTTAATATTTTCATTTCTTCGCTCTGGTGTCGGTGCAAAACGCGGCGTTGAGTTCCGCCACTCAATACGCTATGCTTTCTGAATTCAGCGGAAAATATGCATTTTTTAGTTTGTATATAGCAGAGTAGGCAGAGAGAACTTAGTATTAAAACGCTTCTTTGCTCACATACCGTTCAATATTCAACATTCATTTTAAACATTGCGTGTTAATCGTCACATTTTAACGCCACGCTTTGTCTAGTTACCAGAGCGATTAAATCAAAACACCTCATCCCACCGAATGGGAATCCAACCCACAACCGTGTGATCCCGGCCTAGAATAGGATCATCCTGGTACTGGTGGTGTCGTAAG
>DWAO01007105.1:0-10449 GCA_018230605.1 Heliconius congener
TTTCATCTCCTCGAGTGGGGATTGAACCCACAACCAGTCGGTTTTACAGTCACATACAGTGCCATTGCGCCACGACTGGCGTCATCCTTTTTTTATTTTTAAGGTACCGTAGGTAACTAAAATAAGTGCTAAAAAAATTTAAATAACATGTCTTATTAATAAATTATAACTGTACATATTTCCATTTTTAAAGTATTTATTACAAAAATATAAGTAAAATTACTATTTCTGAATAGTACAATATATTTATGTATATCAATTAATTTCACGTTTATTCTCTTCACATTCAGTATATAAGGATAGATAAGATAGGTTAAATAGAGAAATAAAAGATGTAGTATTTTATTAACTTTTATTACTTAATTTACTTTTTGCTGTTAAGGATGATACCATCGTATTTCTGTTGGAACCACTTCATGGCGTCTTCCTTCGTCAAACGGTGTTGGAAGCCAACCTTGCCAGTCTTGCGTCGTCTGTGTGCTACATTGAATCCTAAAAATATAAAATATATTTTAGCTACTTACAATCTTAAAAACTAAAAAAAGAAAATAATTGTTTCCCCAAATAATATGATAGGATTTAAAAAGCATATAGATATATAAATATATACAACATATGTTCCTTAAACTTTATAGAAAATAATTACAAAATTATTCTCTTGTTGAGCTAAGTTTATTTTTGCACATAATTTACAGAGTGAAAATTCTATATTTTCGCTCTTGAACAAATGTGCTATACTAAATTTATTTATTTCAAGATAATATAATTAATAAGAGAGCAAAATGTCCATAACCTATTTCTGACAATGAGGTTAATTTTTTTTACTTAAGAAAATAATTGTCTATACAACAATAGATAAGACGTTTATTAAAATTTAAAAAATAGAACTTCTTTTTTTCAAAAAGTTTAAGACATGTAGTGCTAATTACTAATACAAAAATAATTATACTTTTTTAAATAAATGAACTATCTATGTATGGAATAGTTTTGTGACTAAACTAAACATGTAATTTTGTTTATTTTAACAGAATATATCTTACCTGGCCTTCCAAGTACGACGTAGAAGTCAAGACCATAGATACCGATGGAAGGATCGTACTTGATACCTAAATCAATGTGTTCCTGGATACCAAAACCAAAGTTTCCAGTTGCTGAGAAGTTGTCACGTCTCAATTCGTATTCCCTGACCTAAAATATGAAGCAAAAATTTAATTATTTATCATTCCATAGAGTCGGTGCAGGTGAGAGTAATAAGGACAATACAGTAAGGGTGGGTAAAATAAATCCCTTATTCTCCTAATGAGCTTGAAACTTGATTTATAATTAGAAATTAAAACAGTTCACCATATTATCATTATATTTTAAAATCGTAATCCTAGATTTCAATTCAAAGACAGTGGGCAACTAATCATGATTATCAAATGTAATTTTCTTTAGCCGCAGATCCTGGCATATATCTTAATATATTTAATATACAAAGATTATTTAAGTGAAGACATTTCATTGTCTGTTTTCTGCCTGAATTTCAGAAATTGCAGGAAATTGGTGGAGCTCATTTCAGCACTTTTATTACCAATGAAGATATTGAAAATATTTTATTGTCCTAAATGGGATTCAAACCCACACAACCACAATCATTGTATTAGCAATCAAATACTTGTTAATGTGCCACTATGACCTGATCCATTAAAATTTTAAATTATATCTTATAAAAATTTATTATTAGGTTGAATTTCAGATTTAAAATGTAATTTCACTGAGTATTCTAAATAGCAGTAAAATAAAAGTGGCCAGAAGTTGCAATTGGAAATGTTATTTTAGCACAGAATTACAAAGAAAAAACTATGAGCAGTTATCTCTTGAACAATTTGTGCAAGTATAGAAAATGCTTTAAAAAGTCAATGTAAGCTAGAAAATTTATTTGAAATAAATATATTTTTTATGTGTACAATAAAAAATATTTTTATTATAATTATAGTAATTAATTTACCACTTCATTATTAATTTAGAAGTTATCATAATATTAACTGTTTGTTTGGAATAGTTGTCAACAACTAAGCATAAAATAATGAATATTCTTTTAGTTAGTATGCGATTTTAAATAATACTATTTAAAATTGATTTCTGTGATCCAAAAACAATAACAAAACTGAGGATATTGAGGTGAAATTAAACTGTAAAAACAATAAGCGATCAATCTTCACTCAGGAAATGATTATATTTAAATTATTTTTATTCCCACTTTGGTGGACTACATGTGGCATTGATTTTCGCTATTAAAAATATAATGCTTGAAAATTGGGTAAAAGGGAAGAAAGTAGTGACTTGCCATTGAATTACTCTGGCTATTCTGGGCTCTGTTTTAAAAGTAATAGTAGTATTTAAATTAACATAATGAACAACTTAAATACCTACTTTTAATCCTCTTTCAAGAATTTCCTCAGCCTTAGCTCCACGGACAGTGCAGTGGACAGCAATTTTTTCATTACGACGGATACCAAAGGATCTGACGGTGTAACGAGCCTTGGAGAACACGGGCTGTTGACCAGTAAGCTGTTCCAACACCTAAAAATTAAATGAATTGTTTAATAATCAAAAACTACTCATATAGTTATGATTGTTTTCAATATATATATATTTTAATGCCACATGTCTTTTTTCTGAGTATTCTAAGCAGTAAAAGTAAAGTACCTAGAAGTTGCAATTCAAAATAATACTTTTGCACGATTTTATACAGAAAACACAATATTGTTGTGGTTCATAAACAAATTCATGCTGTATAATATGTCATAATACTAGACGTATTATGTCTATACATAACACTAATTTATAAACAAAATAACTATTTCATTAAAAGAAACAGGACTTGTCGATTTTCAGACGATCGGTAATTTAACATCACATTAAATAAATAACCTAAAAATTTTATAAGGCTCGAAGTTAAATATTGTGAACAATGCAAGCCGAGACCAGCAATGTATAAAATATTATTTCTTACCTTAGCAGCACGTGTCAACCTGTCACCAGATTCACCGACACAGATGTTCAGGCACAATTTCCTGATGTGCAGATTCCGCATAACATTTTTGGAATGGTCTTTGGGAACCTTCTTCTCCTTCTTATCCTTTTTAAGAGCAGGATTTGCAGGCGGTGGTACACGCTGAAAATCATCATAACAGTAATGACAAGCACGTATCAAAAATAAAATGAACACAAATGTACCCGTTGGTTGAAAAGAACACTTAAGTGAAAACTATATGCTAGTAGTATAAAATAAACACGAATTATTGACATTAGTGACACGGTTGTGATGAATTTTAGTTAAAAAATATTTATGATGCATATTTTTCACTGATTATAATCGATTATATCTACGGACATATATAAAACACCTACCGCCATGATTAGGAAATTTTAAAAGAAACTAAATGTCAATAATTTTTACCATAGACTATGTAGGAACCATCGACATTCAACATTTTTATATGCAACACATAGTAAAAAAATATTTGTAGTTACTTTCTAAAAAATAATTTTGATTAAACTTATAATAACTATATAAGTTAGTACACATTGTCGTTTACTATTTAAATTTTAAAAATGTTTGATAAACATTTAAATTCTTACAAGCTTAATTTTTTTAATATTATTTTTGTAATGAAATTACTTGACTTCTTTAAGTCAAGGCATGATACACTACATGATATGAATTCAGTATTAAATAACGAAATCACTCAACACATTGTGGCGCAGAAAAATGTCTAATTGTAAACACAATGGTTGTTCCTTCGAGCAACGTTCTAAAAGGTTCGATTCTCACTCGAGGGAATAATTGTATTCTATTTTCATTTTCTCGCTCTGGAAGACACAACTCATGGGCGTATCTAGAGAAATTTTCAAGGGGGCCTGGACTTTAGCTTTGATCTAATCTGTTCTGTGTTAAGGTTTTCTTTTTTTAAATTTTTCACTGTGAAATTTTTGTTAGTAACATTTCTAGGGTAGTCAACGCCCACTTGATCCCTCCTATTCTTACACATAACGCAGCGTTGTACCACTTTACGCACAAAGTCTCAAATCCGAGAGGCAAAGTGTCGTAAGCGTGACTCTAGGATCTCTCTGCTACATATACCCTATATGCGAGAAAAACCGTGAATCGATATATGATAGAGATATTTTGTTATGATTAGCTGCACACCGCACACAAAAAGAGTAAAAAAAAATACGGATTCTGAATTCCGTCTAGGGTAATAAATTAACACGATACAAAGTTTATTTTTTATTTTATTTTTCTTTACACATTTCTTGTGTAAAATATTATATACATTGTTTTTATTTCATGTTACTTATGAACCTTGTTTATGATGGGTTAAGAGAGAAAATAATTTGAGAGTACTCATTTTTTATATTTGGTCACTGTCGTAAAAGTAGTACAAGGTACAAGGTAGTACATGGGTAAATCAATGAGCCCTTTTGATGTATAAAGAAATGTTAAATGTATCTATACTTATATACATATATTTTTTTACTATTCTATCCAGAACTGAGCTAAACGGAACGGAATCTACCATATATGAGAATATTAAGCAAAAAAATATATGTACCTAACAAAAACGCATAAGCTTTGTTACAGTCCCTAAATATAGGTAGGCTAATCTAATCTGCATGCTATTAAAACTCTTTGAAGCTCACTTTGTTATTCGCTACTTGCACAATAGACAAGACGAAGGCGAAACGTGAACATTTATAGTACAAAAAAAGGAAAACATTAGACATCCAATCATAACGAATTTATATTTGTAATTCGTATCATACAACATTTGTGCGCCTGAAAGCTTGTCAACTTTTATAAGTTTTACTTCCAGTTGACGCTATAACATAAAATTGATACAGAACCCGTCCCGTCCTCGGTATGCCAATCCGACTCGCACTTAACCAGTTATTTTAATTTTAATTGAAAAAAAAACGAAAGTGAGAACTATGTCGAAAATTATAAAAATAACACTTTTTTCTTACTCATTGCACTTGTACGCTGGTATAAGTGGTACGTTAGTACAATATGTAAATTATTATTAAATTGATATAATTCATTTATGGATAACTTTTTTATTTCCTACAGTCTTCCTACTTATTTTAATACCTATGATGAAAAATTTAAAATCCCATTTTCCATACAGATACAACAAACATAACATATATGTTGGTAGGTAATTAAATTACTAAGTAATATATTTTAGCTCTACCTACGCTATATGGCACTGTAGGCAGAGGGAACCTAGTGTTAAGCTTAAGACACTTTCACCACTTTCACGTTCGCCACTCTCCACCAAATTCTGGAGGCATTTTATGGGGAGTGATCAACGCTGCGCTCTTTGCCTCGTTATCAGAACGAGGAAATGAAAATATTAAAATAAATCAAATATAATATTTCATATTCTCCTGCGCGTCTGTCGCGCTTACAGTGGTTTAATTTTTTATATTCAATTACTAAATGTACAATGTTTTTCATTAATATAAGTTAGTACCTATGAATAAAGGGCTGACAAGTATCTTTTAATTAGTATCAAAAAAGCTGCACACTTTTAGTGTAGATAGGTAAATTTTAACTAAATTATTAAAGTTGTCAATATAATAAAGGTATAAGTACCTATTTATAAGTTTTATTGAATGTTAATTCAATTTCGAATTGACTATTTTGCTTAAATTGATAAAGACACCTTTATTTGTTGCGCAACGACGTGCCGCCGTTTTTTAACAGGTCGTCGATAGTCACTTGTGAATTGACATAGATATTTGATATAATTAGCTCAATTAACAATATATGTTCTAGTGATATTCGAAATTTGAAACATTATTTTACGTGATGCGGCCACGTGCTGGAGTAAACAAAATCTTTTCAGTAACTTAGAAAAATATTCGAAGAATATTTGAGATTCTAAGTATTAGATTTGGATACTACCTCCAATACTCTTTATAAATGATTATTTTCTATTTGAATTGATTATTCTACGATACACGAAGATTATAGGAGCTTATTTTATTATTTCGAGCAATAAGATAGGAAAAGTAATTGAAAAACCAGCTGATTCCAAGTGAGGTTAAGTCAAACTGGAATTTCTACTGAATTGAATTATAAACATAACAATAACAAACAAATGGATGAAGCCCAAAGACAGAAATCATGTGTTGATTCTGTAAGATATAGTAGATGGCACTGCTCGATTTGTGATATATTCACAAATTCCTATATCCAACTCAATCAACATTTAGAAGGAATAGGACACCGGCACAAAGTGATGGCGAGATACAATAACAAAAACAATAACATACAGGGGGAACAGAAGACCAACTTGCAATTTTATATTTTTGCTTTCATTCAGGTGCTTGTAACATCGTTTATAACTTTTTATATTGTCATCCATTTCTTTAATTAATGAGTAATCATTAATATTATCTTAAGTAATGGCTATTATCGGCGCCTTAAATTTCGCGCCACAATTTTAATTGGCGGAGAAGTCGTCCCCAAGCGTTCACGGCTTCTATGCGCACGAACGAACGCGCAGAACAATGAGGTAGCAGCCATTTTATGTCGGTGCCTAAGAAAAACATAATTCGAATGGCCAATCTTAACGAAATTGTGTAATTAGTGCTCTAATTTATGTGTTTCTGTACACGCCACTATTATTAGGTGTTTCTTTGCTTATGTGAGTAGAAACAAGGTTTTGCTATATATAAAGATAGACAATAAGCGTAATGAAACTTATCATTTTGCATTTATGTGAAATAATGATTATTGCAATATTATTACGTCGTTCCCTCCATAAAGTACAAATTACAAGTGTTTATAGCAAGTGCAAGTATTTATTTGCGAGCGTTGTTTGTGTTTACATTTCTTAAGTAGGCGATTGATCGTATCGCAAAATTGCATTCTGCATATTTAGGCATGAGATATGACATAACTTTCCATACTAATAGCAATTTACAGCTTCGTAGACTAGTTTTTGTTTACATTACAATTGTAGTGATCATTAATTACGCTTCTCATAACAACCGGCGTCGCGCAGCCTTGGCTTAAAGTTGGGGACAAAATTCAATAACGAATTGGCCATTTTATTGATGGCAGGGGGGGAAGCTGGGTGGAGACGGTCGGTAAGCTTCGGCCATTTAATTTTTACACATTTAACACTTTTTCTTATGTTTTGTTTACATTCCGTGTTGAAATGACTAACTTTGCACATACGTATACACAAAACTCAATGTATTAAAATGTATACTTACATATGGCGTGTAGATAAGCGCGCATATCGGTACTTATAAGGAATATAAACACAACCTCACAGTGTTCCTATATCATATTATAGTATTCAGTCAATGCCCTATGTGCACTAGTTAATTCCATTAAAGTTCAAATACAATGATAATGTCAAGTGAACATTAATCTAAGATGTAAACTTTTAGATTGGATATATTGTTGGATTTAAATAATTGTAACATTCATATTACTTATTAATTTTGTAAATTAATTAAGTAAATATAATGGATTAAAACTTTATTTGTTACTTTTTATGTTAAACTAATAAGAAACGTTTGAATTAGTTTGTTTTTTTATTTAGTTAACTTTATTATGTGTATCAGAAAATGATGTAGTTTATGTGTATCAGAAAATTATGTAGTTTAAATTATATGTTGATTTTTTTAAAAATTATAATTTATGTTATAATTTTTACCCCTTTTTTGAAATTGTAATTACAGTAACATTGACTAAGTTTCCATTGTCATAGAGTATTGAGATCCTAATAAGTGTTAAATAATAAATTTGATTTATAAAACTGGATGTAGTGTTTTAAAATATTTATTAATTGTAACAAAATTTCCCATATATACAAAAATATTGTTTAAAATTGCATTTCACCACAAATATCATTTAAATATTGCATTTTAACCACATAATGCAGAAAAGAAAATTAGCTATCAGATTTCAAGAATCTTATAGTATTTATATTTTCACTTACACTTTGCAAGATCAGTATAGTCACTGTTATTTATTTAGTAATTGTTATTTACAACTATTCAAATTTTTTTATATTTTCAAATGTGAGCAATTTTATAATAGCAATTCACTAATATAATTCATACAAATTACTTGCAGTGGTACTTATAATTTTGACAATAATATTTTTTTCTTGTTAAAAGATAAAATTTTAGAAAAACTTTCCAAAGGGTTAAACATATTTTTTTATACCAAATTGGGATCATAAATACATTGCACATGTTATTAGTGAAAAACTAATCTCTTATGATTGATTATAATACTCTGATTAAATAATTTTTGTTAGTAATTTTTATTTTATTTCTGTAGAGTGCAAAAATAAATATTATAACCTAAAGCACATCAGCTCAATGCTTCATCCAGCTTCATAGGATAGGCAGTACATGCCTAACATAGGTTATTAGATACATTCACATTGCTGCAGGTTTTATAAATACTTGCTAATTATATATTTTTAAAATATAATTTTATATCTAAGTATCTTTTGCTTTTACCACATAGTAGTGTATACAGAGGAAACCTAGTATCATTTCTCACTCAAAATTAAAATATTGATATAAGAATCGGGTATATCAATGCATTTGTCTCACCAAAGCAGAAAATTGGAAAATGATTCCTCAGACTGGAAAGATTTCCACAACCATCATGTTTACAGTCACATGCCTTCATACTGTGTACCACTATGACCTCAACCAACTTAAATTATATATTTTGGTATTAATTAAAAAAAAAAATAGCTTCACGCTATATCCCGCACTCTGCAGGGTAGGCAGAGGGAACCCAGTGTTAAGACACTCCATTCCCCACTTATAATTAAATATGGTGGTATTAATTATTAAATGTTTAAATAATAAATGTATTAAGCAGGTGGCAGTTGATGATGGGGGTGCAAGAGGCAGTCCGCCATTAGTTTCCCGGCACATTGGGGCGTGGGCGTCGGGGGTGTGGCACGGGGCGTGGGGGTCCCCGTGCCGCCCCCCGGCGACCTACTCGCCACGATATCTATGTTTGAACAACAGATCAAAGCAGAGCCTATGAGGTAAGAAATTACATAGTCTTCAAGGGTACATACAATTTTTTTATTCAAATTAACTTTTTAAATTTATTTCCTCAACAGTTGCTTTTTTCAATATAAAAGTTACTATTATTTCATTTAATACAATAATACAAAGGAAAGCTTAAAAAATATATCTTATATTCTGAAATGGAACTTTAAGCTTAAGTATTTCTTTCAGCTTCTATCCACATCCTCATGTAAACACAGGCCCCCCTACAATAATCCGTTCAGATGCAAACCATGGTATAATTAACATGAACCAACACCATCCAGAAGATTCAAAAGATAGTCTTATAGTACAACAGCAAGTACAACACCAGGAGCTGCTGGATCAGCACCAACAACATGAAGAGTTGAATGAAGATGAGGTTGATAATGTTAGGCTTGATTTACTTTTTTTTTGTTATATGCTGTATTCCGCATATAGCAGGGTAGGCAAAGAGAACATAGTATCAAAATACTGTTCCTCATATTTTCCAAAATATTTTGAGTCATTTTGTGTTGAGTGGCTGAATTTAAGGCAGTGTTTTGTCTTGTAACTAGAGCAAGGAGATGAAAATAACTCGAGTGAGAATTGAATCCACAAGTTATGTCTTGTTTTAATTATATTTTTATTTATTCTTACTTTTTTTATTTCATTAAAATAATAATTCCTACTCAAGGTATTGTCTAAAATATTTATTATTTTAAATTTTAGTTAAGTTTCAAAGGAATGGAGGATGAAGGTGTTGAAATGGATATGGATGGCCGTGGCTGTTCTCAGGTAAATTGACTGATAATTACATATATTATTATAACAAAACAAAAATCTTATATGAAACACAACTAATATAACATAACTTCTGACAGGGTATGGGGGTTGACATGGGATCAGTTCAAACTAAAATGGAATTATCAAATGGTGGTCAAGTACCAAGATCCAAACCACAGGCCTGTAAGGTATGTCCTTTAAACATAAAAAAAATTAAAAGTTTAAAAACATTTTCATATGTTATCTCTATAAAGTTATTGCTAAAAAAAAAACAAAACAATTTTAATAAACTGTTTAATTTATAATCAAATATTTACAGGTCTGTGGGAAAGTCCTATCATCTGCCTCATCTTATTATGTGCATATGAAATTGCACTCCGGAAATAAACCCTTCCAATGCACGGTTAGTATTTTACATATGTCAAAGACCGGCTCCTGTAGAACTGTAGCTCCTCTGGTGTTGCACGGGGTCATAAGCGGCAGTGATCACTTAACATCAGGTGGCCCGTATATGCTCATTTGTCTTGTCTTTTTCCATTAAAACAATATATATATATATATATATATATATATATATATATATATATATATATA
>DWAO01007106.1:0-10448 GCA_018230605.1 Heliconius congener
GAATTTTGAATTTTGAATTTTGAATTTTGAATTTTGAATTTTGAATTTTGAATTTGAATTGAATTTGAATTTGAATTAAAATAGTAAAAGTTTTATTACAGCCTTTACATAAGTATGATAAATAAGCGTTCAATTTGTAATGCTTGTTTATAAAGAGCATCGGGTTATAAAGATAGAAATTGTCGTTGCATGTCCAAGTAATAAGAATTAATTGAAAGATATTAATATAAATAGTAGATAAATTTTTTTTTGCATTAATTTTATTTTTTATATGGAACAGTGTGTTATTCATTTTCTGCTCATTCAAATTAATATAGATGTTTAACGTTGTACGTTGTCTTTTAATACGGAGGTCGCCGTGACGACGCACTAGTGTGCAACTGTAAACGTAACAATTGTGATTTCGATTTCGTCTTGAGGGAATGAAATATTCAACATTTTCATTTTCTCCCTCTGGTTCGAGGCAAAGCGTGGCGTTGAGTTCCGCCACTCAACACCGCACTACTGTGATTCAAGAGAATTGGTATAATTAATACTACTTAAAATTAAATTATAAGTAGTCTCTGCAAGCTACGATTATTTCTTACTTTTTATTTTTTTCTTTTTAATTATAAAGTAAAAAATGAATGATTATGAATTTTATCTATCTCAATATTTATCTTTATTTATATTTATACCTACATATTATCTTACACTATATTATAGTATAGGTATAGTTTCTACAATTTACTATTTACTCATTTATGAAATTATAGTATTAAAACGCAATGCCCATAATAACACTGGTTCCTTTAAACTACATAAGGTCTTATATCATTAGCTCATTAAAATCAAATCAAAAGCTAAGACCTATATATAAATACTATTAATACATTTATTATTATTTCTATTTATTAATATATCTGTAAATATTTCACCTCGAACTCGAAAAGCTACTAATACCTTATATTACACGTTACTTTTTGGGTTCTTATGTAATTTATTTGTTCCTCTTGAACTTGTAATTTTTTTGTCTTCGTTAATGTTGTACTTACAGTGTTGGGATTCACTACTCAGAACACATTATGTTGGTGCAAGGTATCTCTCTGCCTTCCCTGCTATATGGGTTACAAAAAAAAATGTTATAGAAAGAAAATATATATTTCTTTCGCCTAATTTCTTCTTATCTTTGTGGTGGAACCCAACACCACCCTTTTTCAGATGACTTACTCTAACACACTAACATTAAAATTTTACTATACAGCATTTAAACTATTATTTTTACCAAGTTCAGTGATTTCAGTTCAGTCATATTACTGAATAATTGTAAGGCCATCAACACAATAACATATCGATTGTATATATTGGTCTCACATTTTAGAAAATTGTTTTCGTTTAACCTGTGAAGTTAAACGAAGTGTGATGTTAGATGAGCAGGAGGAACTAAATGGAACATTTTTAATTTAGGTTTTATATGTTAACTATAAATATTTTATATATTTATTTATCTAGTGTATACTAGCTTTTAGCTAACTACGGCTATACATAAATATTTCTCTATAAATGTACTAAAATACTAAAATATTTTTTAATTTAGTCCAAAAATTTCTGAGATTAGCACGTTCAATCAAACAAACTGTTCAGCTTTAATATATTGGTAAATAAATTACGGTAGAATATATTGCGGGTGTCGGCTTAGGTCTAAAACCAGACCTTAGTTGTTCTAGATTAGTATTTAACAAGCTGTCATACGTTCCGACCTTTGATTTCGAGCGGGATAAATATTCAGTACATTCACTTTTCGTTTGACCCTTTAGAAAACGGAACTGAAAATAAAATGTTATTTTTAAGCCGTGTGTGTACGATATTATATCCAATAATATTATTTTTAAAATTTTACTGTTCCTTATATTATTTATACACATAATAAAACTGTAAAAATTTTTTTTTGTTCATTTTGTTCTTCTTACTCTAATTCCAAACATCTTGTTCTTCTTACTCTAATAAATAATTAATATATTTATTTATTATATGTATTTATTTATAAATCTTCCACAGGTAAAAAACATATGCCTAGTAGTATACAGGATGAAAGCATCTGCGCTCCTTTTACGGTAGCAGCATATTTTGCTGGTCTGCCCTTTTTCATTCACAAAAAACATACTAGAACTATTTTACGCTATTCGACATCGTCGCTTTTACCTACGACTCGATTTCGTGAATGAGATGTGTGCGGCGTTATCACTTTGATAGGTTTGTGTCTGTGTGCGTCATTCTTGACAAAAGGCGTCTTATTTTACAACGAAAATCTTATTAATTATTTTGTTTGAAAAAAAGAAAACACTTTTTTATTTTTGGAAAAATCTCTTTTGTTTTAATTGTATTAGGTTTTTATAGAGTAGTTAAAACTTGTGGTTTTATTTAAAGCTGTGATGACAAAAAAGTACTAAGCAGGACAGTTGCTAAATTTCGTTCACGATAATAAGTGAGGCCTGTCGAGGCGCAGTGGCCCAAAGTGTGACGCGACTATGGAAACGCGACTAGTTGTAGGTTCGATCCCCACGCGTAGAAATTAATTATTAATTTAAATTTATATTTCCATTTTTTTACTCTGGAATTCGGTGGAAAGTGGAACCTAGTGTTAAGACACTGTGTTCCCCCAGTGTCTTAACACTAGGTTCCCTCTGTCTACCCTGCTGTCTGTGATACAGCGTAAGCATGTGAATAACAAGTATTTTTTACCAAACTATATTATTATATATCAAACTATAGAAGGTGATATAATCTAGAAACAAATAAATGTAATAAGATACCAATATTAACTTTGTTAATCTAATACTTAATGCGAAGACTATGATATCTACAAGTTGGGCCACTAATAATGTTTATTTTTCATTAAAAATATTTTAAAAAATCAATTAATTAAAATAATTTATTTATTACTTTTGAAAATCTTTCTAGTATATCTATGTCATTGTAAACAGTAAAAAACACTATATTCTACTTAGTTTGTAAGTAAATAAATGAAAAGGGAATACAAGCAATAATTCACTAACTATAAGGTTTATTAACGTATTAATACAAAAAAATACTATTAAATAACTTACATTTATATGACTAAATTTAGTATAAAAATGCTATGGCAAGCAAATGTGCATAAAATTGTTTGTGCGAGTGGCATATTCGCTAATTTTGTGGCCAACAGCATTTTTTCGCCCTGTTGAAACTGTTGATTCGGTACAATGAATTTAGCAAAGCGCCTTCATGTATGAAATTGGTATTTGGTACTTGTACAGAATAATATGTGTAATTTTAAATGGTTACTTTCTGTAAGTTAAGAAAATGATTCGTAATTTTGAAGTTAGACATAGTGTAAAATTAGATTTTCTTTCCTTATATTGTTTGTTTATAGATCGTAGTTTTACCTTTCTGTGTTGTCCTTTCTTGCATTTTTAGATTAGGTACAGATTAAAAAATTCAGTAGAATAGTTTAAAAACAATCTGTTTGGAAGTCAGAAAATGCTCGCTATTGTTTACCGTCACTGAACCCAATAAACTTGCTTAAATATATTTATTATTTATTTTAAATTTTTATATTATTAAACTAAAATTAACAATAAATATTTATATTTATGCTTATAAAGGCCAGTCATGGCGCAGGGGCAAAAAGTGTGACTGACTATCCCCACTCCAGGAAATGAAATATTTATTTACATTTACGTTTCTTTACTTTGGTGTCAAGGCAAAACGTGGCGCTGAGTTGACCCAGTTGAGGTGCCACTCAACACGCATTGCCTCCAGATCTCGGCGGAAAGTGGGGAATGGAGTGTCTTAACACTAAGTTCCCCCTGCCTATCCTGCTGTGACGGGATACAGCGTGACGCTGATTTTATAAAGGCAAAATGACTATACTCATTCTAACATTCTTTTGCAATTTTTATCTCTGAATGCCTAAGTAACCCTTCCTAGTATTGTTTAGTGTACATAAAGCACTTTCTGTGTAAAAGTCCATTGTCTTTGGAGATACACTTATAGATTTCATAAGAAGTCATTATTTTAAATTTGTGTACATTTTGTAATGATACAATCATTACAAAATGCACACAAAGTTAAATTCCAAGATAAAGATATTTATATCCTTTTTTTAATTCCAGATAAATATATTATAATGATATGTGTGTAGATCCGTGCTTGTAATTATTTCTTTAGTATTTTATATTTAAGATACAAATCGTTTCTAAAAGTCAATTAATATTGCAATTATTACGATCATATTTTTTTTCTTTACAGGTGGTAGGAGTATCACGAGTCAGCAGGCGACATCCTAGCCTAATTAAAAATTCTACAACTATAGAATCTGAAAATACTTCACCTTCACTTAGAACTAGAACTTCCAGAAGACGAGAAGAAACTACACCACGTGATATCTCAAGAACCAGAAGTAGAAGCAGATCTTCTGATGTCACGTCTTCTACTACAGAAACATTACAATTTCAATCTGAACGAAATGAACGATTCGATTCGAAAAGGCAAAATAGCCGAACACGTAACAGGCAAACAATTATTAACGAAGAAAATTTTGATACTACCATAAATAGAGATACTCAATCAAGAAGTAGATCTCGACAAGTTACGAGACGTGTTACATCGCAATCATCAACCACTGCAGCTCCTATGCCTATTTCCTCTCCTACTACAAGTAGAAAAGAATTTACGGAATCTGCTTTCAATGATATTTCTAAAACTGTTACTAAGGAAGTGGCTGACCCAAATAGTCAATTTAAAAGGAGAAGTTCTACTGAACGTGTAATTGAACCCACTACAACACGAACGCGAAATCGTATTAACACTCGGACAAATATTCGAACGCTAGATTTAGAAGTTTCAGGAACAGCCAACGCATTAACAACGGCTTTTAAAGAACCTACAACAGCTCAAATGAGTGACCTTAGAAATTCAAGAAAGTTAAGATATAAAACCAGACAGTCTGAAGTAGATTCGAATTTAACAGGCGAGGGCTTATCAGTGCCTAATGAAGTAAAATCTAGTCAAATCGAAGAAAATATTACTAGTCAAATCGGATCAAAATCGGTATTACCATCAACCACAGAGACAATTGTTAAACAAACAACTGAAAGACTATCTAAAACTAGTACTATAAAAACAACAAAAGTTGTAAAAAGACCAATCCCTCGAGGTAAAGTAAAAGCACCTATACTCACGGCCAAGCCCAAAGTCTCAGATGAAGTTCATGAAGATGATAACTATCCTGAAACTTTCAAAGCTCTAATTCAAGCTAAAAATGCATCGGTGAGTAGAATAGGTTGAACCATGTACGTTTAATCATAAATATCACTCATATTAATATCACTGTATCATGTTCAAGTGACAAATAAAGTATGCACTTTAACAGAAATACTGTTTATTTCATAATAACTAACATTGTCCATATACTAACAAGACATATTTAACTAGATCACTCGTATAACTACAACAATCCTTTTTACAACTAGAGTGGTATGTATACCAAGATATTTGAACATAACGAATAAACATTTCAGACACAGGCGAGCTCTCCACCCAGCGAGAGTTTGTCAGTGAAAGCATCACAAAAAGTTTACAATACTTACAACACATCATCACAATCTATCCTCACGGCTCCTGACACTGAAAAGCAATTTCGGGTAATACTACATTAATTCATTATTTTGGTTAAATAAATTAATGAATAGTATTTTTATCTCATTAACGTAACACGAATCATTTGAATGGAACATTATGTAAAAATCTCGTACAACTCATTTAACTCTTATAAATTTACAAGTTCATATAAACATTTTACAAACATTTACAATTTAATTAATTAAAAATATGATAACCTTGATCGTTGATTAATTTTTGTTATATAACTAACTTTCAGCTTCGCAGCAAAATAAATTTAGGAGAGAATAAAAATGAGAGTAGAATTAATGATACTCAACAAGAGGAAACTACGCCAGCTCCTAAACAATTTAAGCCCAAATCATCAGAGTATCGTTTACGTGGATCTTATATACCTAGAAGTAAAAAATCCAGCACTTTCTCTTCTTCAACTGATTCTTTGACTGCTTTTAGTCCAGTAACACAACGATCCTATAAGTTTAGTAGAAAACAGAAAATAGGTACAACTGAATCAATCAATGTAGATAATTCTGTAAAAAGTATACGAGTAGAAAATAGTAATAATAATAATAATAATTTATTTAAAAAACCTGTTATACGCTCTTCTTTATATACAAGAAGAAATCTTACAAGAAATTTTAGTGTAAATTCTGAAGGTCCTAAAAGGGTTGAAATAGACAGGAGTGATAAAAGCTTTACATTAAAACCAAAACCTATATTATCTAGAACATCTTATTACTCTAGAGTAAGAAGTAGTTCAATAAACAAAACTTTGGGGACTAATTCAAGCGCTCAGAGCACTACAGAAGCAATATTAACAGTTGGAAAAAAAACAGAAGATACAGCAGAACTTCCACTTATTTATACAAATGCAAATAGTGCCACAACAGCGAAGAATAGCAACAAAGACAATGAATTTAAAAATGACAACCAAAATTTTGTAATCACTGTAAATAGTAAAGAATCGGCAGAAAATGGTACACTTATTGATGTAGTTGATAAAATTGAAGAGAATAAACCACCACTAAATGTGATAAGTACCACCCAAAAGTACCACGCTACTTATAAGGACAACAGTAACGATATTTCATTACAAAATCGCGAAAAAGTTACTGCTGTTCCGTCGATTAGAAATATTCAAACAAGAAAATATGGAAGAAAAACATCAAGTCGCAAAGAAGATGTTTCAAGTGTAACAACTAAGTCTATAGTGAAAAGTTCAAGAAAATATGGCGATACCTTTTCAAAAACTACGGAGCCCTCATCAAATGGCGTAAGTGCATTTTTTTAGTAGCACATATACATATTTTTTAATTAGTGTTAATTAGTTGTACAAATGGACGTTGCTTATGTTTTTGATTTAGTTGATATAAATAATATTTTCCAGATTATAGGTGAACCCGAAAAAGTAAAAAACAAATTTAGCTCTAAATACAGATCATCATATCTTGACAAACCATTTTACAAACCTACTGTACCTACAATCACACCAACAACTGTAAGTAACACAACAAAAAACACGTTTAGCTTACCTAAAATTATTTTTAATGCGAAAATTAAATTAATGGAGTTAAACATAGTAAAAGAATATTTCAAAGATTTTATTCAATGTCATTAAACAAAGATCAAAACAAATGTTTTTTAATACTTCGAATTACAGTAAAATACAAAGCCCCTTTATGAAATTGGTCTTTATTATATTTATTTCCTCACATCGAATTTAAAACTACCATTTAATTATTATTATATATTTTTTACACATCATACTCACTTCTATTCTGTACATAATTTCATGCAAAGAAATATTATATTAACCAAATCATCATATTATGTATAATTAGTATCATTGCTTTAACATTTTAATAAACATTTTCATTACAAAAGGCGTGGCTGAAATTCTTCGTGACAGACCATCTTTTATCAAAGTCTGTAGAAGAGCCGAACTGGTTCGAAGATGAAGACTTTTCAGATGTTACAACTGAACAAACGTCAAGACAAAATGATTCATCGTCAACATGCATGCATGAAACAGCCTTTCCACCGGTTAATGACACTATTTAGAATTTTAGATTATAAACGATTTCACTATCATTTCATTTTCATAGTTTACATTAAATGTATACAATATATTTGTAATAATAAAAGTAAAAAATGTTAATATAATGAAATATTTAAATAATATTCACAATTGCATTTAAAATTAGTATAATTATAATTGATGTCAAGTATACTTATATCAAATTACGTGATATTGAATAGACAGATATAGCTTTAACATATTAACAATGCAAGTGCTTCAATCAATATATATAAATAAATCTTATATATTAACAAATTAATTTTACACACTTATATACCAATAAATAAGGAGCACTTATTATATAAAACTGCATTGTATTTATTCTTAAGGCAATAATAATACATTAAATAGAGTTAATATTACAATTTGTTTTAATACTCACAGTTATGTAACCGTAGTTTTATTTCATATTTAAATATTTACTATTTTCTTATGATGTCCGAAAGTAATAAAGAGGCTTTGGTCTTTGCACGATTTCTGGGTATTTCTTATACTATCTCACATTTATCAATGCTCAACTTTGTTACTATTATCTGCTATAATTATGGGTGAGATCACTTCTTCTTTCAGGTAGAGGGAGAAGAAATACAATTAGGGCCAGACATGAACGCTATATCTATCACTAAATCACGAAGTCCATTAACTTCAGCTGATCTCAGACTTTCCGAGAGCCTGGCGAAATCATTACAAGTTATGAATGTTGAGGCGTCCCATCATTCACCTTCAGTTACAGTATCAATATTTGATGCTTTGGCTGAAATACTCACATCTACACCCAAACCTCGTATATCCTCAACAACTGAAGTATTACAATCTCAAAACAGTAATAATGACGTAAAACAAACACTTGCAGGCGTGAGTAACAATATTAATGTAAATAGTGTCAAAGACTTAACAAGTCAAGACAACTTTATGCCAACCGATGTTGTAGCCACTGTTGTTAAAACTGTACAAACCACTGGTCAGTCTACATCACATGTGTTTAACCGAATGCCGGTTGAGGGATATATTACACCATCACCAATTATTGAAGCTGGAATAACTTCTACTGTGAATACACTTTCAACATTCCCTTTACCTATTTCCCCACCCTCAACTCCTGTATCTGTAAGAAGACCATTTGCTATAAAAGTACTTTATGCAGATACCGAACGAACTACTGACAGAACGACCATTGTGACTACTACCGACCAGTCAACGACTGACACTTCTACAAGGGTATATAATACTGTATCTGATCTTATACTTTCTAATAATAAAATAGTCTCAACAGAGCTAACTAGCATGTTATCAAACAATATAAAGAATATTATTGAAAATATGGACGAGGATAGCAAAGCTAGGCTTTCAGTAGATATGGTGAAGTTATTAAATAAATTAATTCCAAAATTAAGTAAACCAATCACTGTACAAGATGACGTAGAAACTGTTCCTAATACGACACCTTACAGTTTGGAGGATATTAAAGATACTGAAAATATTTATATAAATAACCAAGAGAATTCTAATATTTTGACTGATAATATCCTCCAAAATGTTATAGACACAAACATTGTAAATAGCACAAAAAGGAACATTGAAACTGAAGTTACTACATCTATTCCAACAGAAATTGTAAATAGCACTGTTGCACTAAATAAATTAGATAATACAACTACATCTGCACTTGGAGCTCTATCTATATCAGTTACATCAAAAAATTACGAATTGAATATTGCACAATCTACAGAAGCAAGTAGCATTAATTTAAGTACTCCACAAGATATTATTTCTACCATAACTTTGCCCGAAATTGATATGGGATTAAGTTCTCCAGGGGCAGATGTGGTAATTGTGAACAGCGATTCAGGTTTGAATTCAAATAATGTCACTAACAATCCTCCTCTAGACCCTTTCCTAACAAATTTTGAATTAAATGATTTTAATGACTCAGAAAGCTTGACTTTAGGGCAGATTTTACCAATAGCTCCAATGACATCTTTACAAGTAAAAGAATTAGAGGATATTGAAAATATACAGGATCCAAGTCAACTCTCGCGTTTACAGTTATGGATATTATCTAAAAAAGCTCGTGTTTTGAAAATGATTGAAGACATAATAAAAAATCATAACGAAGAAATTTCAAATGCTCCTTTGACAGAATTAGTCAATAATACTAATCAAAATAACGTATTTCTATCTAGTCGCTTAAGTGATATTGTTAACACAATGAATATGACGACTGAAAACATTACGTCTAACCAAAATACTCTGAATATGCCAACGTCTACTCCTGTGACTATTACTGAAAGTACGACTTCTCCTCCAAACCCTTCTACTTCCTTTCAAGCAAATATAGATTTAAGTATAAGTAAAAAAACGTTTTCAACTACCCAAACTGATGTCCCAATGACAACTACATTGATACCATTAGAAACTGCTTCTGATATTTTAACAAGCACTGAACTACCAGCTCCAGCAGCATCCCAATTCACTAATGATGGAGCTGACGCTTTCAGTGCTACTACTGTGGGAAGTACTACAACAAATGATGATGAAAGCGTACTAGAAAGTACTAGAAAGACTACAAATGCAGATCTAGTTCAGTCTACAACAATAAGCAGTAATGCAAAAACTACCACGTCTTTTGATAGTGAACTAATGACAGAATCTGTTACAAGCGAAAATTTCATAGCAAGTATCGATACTACAATGCCACCTAAAAGTGACGCATCGAGTAACATAAATA
>DWAO01007107.1:0-10448 GCA_018230605.1 Heliconius congener
AAACGTACACTTATTATCGTATTGTCCGTTCATACGTTTAATTTGAGATAGAAGTTTTTAAGACGGCGCTTAAATATTCCAATCGACTGTGATCGTCTATTTACGTTACTTTTTGAAATATTGACTACTGTATTTGTAATAATTTTAAAATATTTTTTTTTATTTTATACTGTATTTCACATAGCGTAGGATGGACCGAGTCCATACTTTTCATGACATTTCGTGTTGAGTTGAGGAACCTAACCCTGCGCCTTGTTTAACACAACTGGGAATTGATCGTAATTTGTAATTTACCCAACATCTATTAATGCTAAAACTAAATCAAACATTTATATACTTATTTTACGATATATATCATTACTAAACAACATATTAATATCTTCACACAAAAAAGATACAGCACGCGAGAAGAACCTTGAGGTTGCGAAATATTTTTGTTTCAAGATTATTTACAATCGAGAATAGAAAATAGTGTATTCAGTTGCAAAATTTATGATGCACATACTCAGGTGCTACGTACGTGGGTGAAAAAATGTTGCATATTTTTAACTATATTTATATTGAAGGTTTTGCTTATAGAAGTAAATTTCTTAGATTTATGTAAATGTATTATCGATAAGGCGGCTCGGCGTTGTGTTTCAACTTTCAACATGCCATTTTCGGAAATTTCTCAAATTTCGATTAAATGTTCAAAATAAGGGATTTATTTCTCTTTATCTACTCTGTCAGTCTATACATAGCATAACTCGTGAAACAAAAAACCTAAACGGAATTTTTTGACTAATATTGAAAGGAAACAAAACGTTTATTATTTACTGATGACCAATAAAATGTCACATTTACATTAGATCAAGTTTTATTTTATTCCTTTTAAGTAATGCTAATAAAGATATCAAGTTAGCAAATCAATGAAATCTCATACTAATAAAAAAATTATAGCACGATATTATGTTCTTAGAAATATCTAAAAGGTCAGTCGAGGTATAGGGGCACATGCACGTGACCGTCAACGCGACAGGTTCGATTCCCACTCGATGAAATGAAATATTTAATATATTTCAATCTGATGTAGAGGCAAAGCGTGGTGTTGAGTTACGCCACTCCGAATTCGCCGCAAAGCGTATAGTGGAGTGTCTTAACACTAGGCTTACCGTGCTACATACGGGTTATAGCGTGAAGCTGAAAAAAAAGTAATTTATCATATTTTGTGTGTAAAAAAGCGTCTACCTCTACTACCACAAATTGCTTGACATAGCTCGTAATGCATCAAGGGAGTAGTTCGTTGTTTGTAATTTTGAAAGTGAACCTGTAATTTTCTCTGAATCATACTCTAATAAGCTCTGAATACTAGTATGAATTTTTTATCAAGATATTCACTCGCTTATAATGGCTGCTACTCAAGAGGAAGCTACTAATTTGAAAAAATTTAGTTTTTATAATATTTTATGTTTCTGAAATAAAAATTGACACTTAATCGACTATAACAATCAGGCTTGTATTTTTTTTTTCCACATAAACCACAGAGTAACTAATAAAACATAAAAAGTGATTTGTCAGTATTTCTAACTACTCTGTTTCTAATTTAATATTTTTTCAATCACCAGTTACTAAGTGTCTAATGCAACAAGTCAAACAAGCGGGCTCCGAGACGCTCGTACCGCAATGCGGTGTAACTTCAACAATATGACGCCGCAACAGCAACTTTACTTATTTACTCAATGGCAACGATCCAAGCATGAATCCTATTTACTAAACTTGCAAACACAGATCTAACTTTGGGTTATGTCTTCAATATTTTATAGTAGTAGTGTATGGCGACATAAAATATCCTGTTTTAAGCACTTACAATATCAGTGGCATCGTATTCAGTTTTATGTTAATCATAAATTAATAATCATAAATTGTTTTGTTTTTTTATAATCATAAATTATGTCATAATCGCACTGTTGGTTAATTTGATTGAATGCAATCACCACTTGGGACCAACTGACAAAATGTTTGGAGAATATGGAAAACTTAGACAGCACTCTTCCATCTATAGATATCTTTAGGTTATTTCCATCTACTCCGAATAATTTGGAAAATGCGTTTAAGAGGAAATGAGGGGTTGAGTTCCGCCGCTAAACAGACAGTATCTGTATAATTCAGGTGGAATGTGTAGAAGCGAGGTTTTGCCTACCAGTTCCGCGACATGACGCGTGTAGCCAACAAAAATATAACACATCGGCTTAGACGCTGAAAAGTTACGACTTTTGACTTTCTACATTAACCTAATCCAAATTTCGCGCTAAATTTTAGTATAACATTCAGGCAATTTATTATTCCATGTTACTTCAGAGGCTTTTAGGCGTGCTAATTAATTTCATTGGTGTTTATTCGCATATCGTAAAACGCAGTGAGACCGGCGTCTTTGTTTCGTTATTTACGACCAAGTGGTATCAAGGAAACGAGGTTACACTTTTTAGAATCATTCTTGCTATCTATTCTCAAGGTAGTGAGAAAAATTATAGTGAAAAAATATACTGTTTATAAAAATTACGTTTCAGATACTTTGATCTTTTAACTTTGATTTTCTTCAAAGCGATAAACTTTATGGAAGAAATGGTAAAAATCAAATCGAATTCGCTCACCGAGTGTTCCGTTCATAATTGTAGGTCAACAAATTATTGTTCAGTGTGTTTCATTGAAAAGATGCTCATTATGATTGGCAGATTTCGTTGACATTCTTTTTTTAAAATAGAGACCGAGAGAGACACCGTGGTCTGACTGTAAACGAACGAATCTTGGTTGTAGATTCGATATTTATGTTTAAATTGCTTACTTTTTGACGCTCAAACAACAAAGCGCATGCTTACTTTATGGCTATCAATACAAGCAATACAGTCTTAAAATTTTGACTCTAAAATCAAATAATAAACTAATTCTTCACTCTAGTGTCGAGGCGAGGCAATGCCTCCAGAATTTGGCGGAAAGTGCCCACTGTGGCCCCTGCGCTACGACTGGCCTCAAACAACAATTTATAATACAAATATAGTAGTTGAGGTACAATTTTCTATGCAATATAAATATATATTTTTTGTTTCCCACTAAGGTTAAATAACTTGATTATTGGCATTTAGCTCTATTATTAACAAAAAAAATATAAATTACTTTGAAAAAGCATCCTTTGTATTGTTTAGTGTAACAGACAATGACAGGCATAATGAAATAATAAAAAACCTCAAAAACCATAGTCATACATTGTGTTGGCGTTTTTATAACCTGGAGTTATTTTTAGGATTTTCGAGTGGTATACCTACTACAGTAGCGATGACTCATATATTTAATTAATTCTAATAAGATACTAATAGAAAAGATGTAGCGATAACACGCATTATAAAACTGTGCACACATACCTATGTATATGTTCTGAGTTCGAAATTTTTACCCGGGGGAATGAGTTCTTTACATTTGCCTGCTCTGGCTCTGGAATTGTTAAGTTTTCAAAGAAAAATAGCTAAGAAGTAAACATAAAAACCACAACTGTCGAATTGAAACCCAGACACTGCTCACTCATCACAAAAAATGTTTTTTAATTTACATGGGGACACAACTGCGTTCAACGGCGTCACCTCTACAGTAACTCTCGTATTTATTTTTGTTTTTATTATTCGTTTCACGCTGTATTCCACATATTGGGTAGGTAGCAGGAGCCTAGTGTTAAAACACTCCGTTCCCCAGATTCCGCCCAATTTCCGGCATATTGCATGTTGAGTAACACAGCACAAGACAAATTTGTCTTGTTACCAGAGCGGGCAAATTAAAATGATTCATACCCGAATAGGAATCGAACCCATAAGAGTCGAGTTTATAGTCATACACAGTGTCACTGTGTCACGAGAGCCTCATAAATTTGTGATAAATAAATAACCATCACAGCTCTTAAAACCAGGCTAACAATATAATAATACAACAAGACGGCCATTATAAAGTTTGATGAATGATGAATTTCCACTGTTTTGACGTTACTCATGCCTTGCATTTGTGACTTGTAGTATGTTAGATTTCATAAAACATTTTTGTAGGTTACCTCATCTGACCCAGAAACGTTGCTTATAATATATGCACCCATAAACTAGAACTATTAACTGGAGGTACCTACTTACTATACATTGGATATTTATATAATATGACAGTATTTTAGTTTCGTAGAATTGTGATAAAACTTAAACTTTGTTGTAGAATGGCATCCTCTTAGAAATTAAAGTTTTGTAATCCATTTTACTTTTCATTTTAAAATATATGTAGGTATTTCAGGTAAAAGAGAACATCGTGACAATGGAATAGTATCTGACTGTAAACACGATCGTAGCTTGATCTCTACTCGAGAAAATGCATTATTTTTATTTCGACGGTCTGACAAAGAGGGCATATTGAGGGAGGGCGTTAAGCCCGCCAATGTCTCGAATTCGGGCGGAAGGAGTGTCTTGACTCTAGGTCCTCCTTGTCTGAAGGAAGTCACTTTTAAAATTAATATTTTGATTGGTCAACATTGTTTGTGTCATTTGTTATTGTTTAGATGTTATCTAAAAATAAGCTTTGTGTAAGTCAAAACACAAGTAATCTCACAATCGCTATAAAAATATCCCAAGTACAATTAGAAAATAGACTTCAATAAAAAACAAATCAATCCTAGAAAGTTTATTTGATTTTTTCTTAACGTGTTTTTTTTTATTCCAAATATTTTCGATCTAGCCTAGATTATTTTACCTTAATAAAATTGAATGACCTTAGCTGAAGTTTACAATTTGTATGCACTGTAGACTATCAAACGTGTCGGTATTTCGCCCTGTTTTATATCTAATATCTCTTATCTGCGGGTTTTCGTAAGATGTTTATCGTACGCAAATGTGGGAAGCGGTCCAAGGTCGCGTGCACCTAATTGAAAGAAATGTATGAGTGGATGGATGCCGATAGTATAGCAACACTATACTTTATTATATTGAGAGATTTTTTTATATATCGAAATTATTTAATGAATTTTAACGAACAGTATTTAAGTAAAATATTATTTATTTAATTAAAAATAGGAGTATAATAAAATGCAGGTCTGAGCTTCGCCACTCAACACACAATGATTTGCGTTGAGTGTTGACTGTCGAGTGGTGGAACTCCGTGAAGAAAGGAATGAAGTGTCTTGACACTAGGTTTTTTCTACCTTTTCGTTGAATAAATCGTATCGTACCATAAAAAAGTTTGGTATTCTCATTCAAATTCCAATAAAAATTGTAATAAGCAGGTCGAATTTGGAGAGATTATAGATAATAATTTCGTTATGAATTCAACATCGAATCATATACCTATTATTATCATCAACAGTCCCCTTAGTTGCACAAATATTTTGCTATAACAATAGCCGCACTGCATTCCGCACTAAGAATAGAAAGAAAGACGAAGGAAGAAGAAGGAAAAACCGTGAAACTAGTTGAATTTTCTAGTTGAATTATTGCAATGCATATAAAACATAAATAGTATATAATTTTAGAAAAAGCTAAAAATTACCCTTTTTTATGCCAAGTGGCTCAAAAGCTATAGAATATGCTCAGAACTACAAACTGTATGAACTTAAAGTATTATTAGTTGTGTTAGTATTAACGGCTTGCTAGTAAATTCTGAGGATTTCCAATATTCAGGTCCTAGCTCCATTATCACATCAGCTCGTTGATACCATAATATTGTATTATCGCCTTAGCTAAGTGGTTCAAATTCCTACCAAATAAAAGCGTGTTAGTATACGCTTGCATAGTGTTTGTAATTCTTCATTCTTTTCTAGGTTCCTTACGAATAATAATCTTTATAATAAACAATTCTTAATGATAATTTTTTATCATAATTTTTAATAATATTAGTTGTGCCATTCTGTTTGCTTTTTATCAAAATACAATCTAAATAATTAAAGTAAAAAATGTGAAAGCGCCAAAATAGCGTTACTGGTAGAGTAACAAAAAAATATTGAAAATAGCCAATTATTTATGAATTATAAATTTCGTATTACAAAGAGTGGGCAGAAGGCAAGTTCCCTGCTATCTTGATATTGAAGGTCCAAAAAAATTCCCAGTTTTGCACTGTCTGTAAATAAAAAACATTGTGTATAACATTTAGTCGTTCATTCCCAACAATCATTTTAGTATAATAAAAAAATGCGACTGGTTTTAGGTTCGATCCCCACTCAAAGAAATTAAATATTTATTTAAATTTATATTTTCATTCTTTCATTCTGGTGTCGAGGCGCGGCGTTGAATTCCACTCAACACGCAATGGCTCTAGAATTCGGCGGAAAATGAAGAACGGACTATTTTTACACCGGGTTTCCTATGCCTACCCCGCTGTGTGCGGGATACAGCGTGAAGCTGTTTTAATTTTTTTGATTTATAATTAAATTGGGAAAATCCTACCAGTATTCATAGTCACACCATACTACTCGAAGAGCAGTAATAGCTAGGCGAGCAACGGCGCCAGTTCGCTATAAATTAATTTGTTTTTATTGTAACGCGACCCATTTGTTAAATGTCTCATTGAACATTATTGGAAAATACATATCGACTCGCTTTGGGTGGTCTTTTATTTATTCAATCACCTGTCGATTTGTGTCAACGCTCATTCAGAACTATATTCTCAGTTTATTGATGATTTATTTGATTACATTTCTAGAACGTTCTTTAAAAATAGAAACAATTTAGCCCTATATTTATTTTTATACTTTTATTGTGTAAAAAATACCTTTATATAGAGAGAGATAGAGATAAGTGGGCAAACCTGGGAACCTAGTGTTAAAACATTTTTTCACATTAAGACATTTCTGTTTCTCATTTTTCTCTGTTCTTAGTTCTGCAAATCAACGCGTAATGTTTCAACTATTAGACGAAAGCGGAAAACAGTACGTCTTAACACGAGTTACATTCGAATCTGTACTGAAACAAACGTAACATAAACTTATAATGGATGCGTTCATCTGAACAATTAAAGCTACTAAGACCAACTTGCCAACTAGCTTCCATCTATCTAGCGGATCCCCAGTAAAATTAAAAAATACAGAGCAATACAGTATAAAATATGTTAAAAGAAAAGAAGAAAAAGAATGGAATAAATGGATAGAAAATACGAAATACTTAGAAAAAAAAAATACAATATTTGATGATAGTAGTATGTAATAATATGAAATGTATGTAGTAATATGAAATATTATTGCCAATTAATCAGTTTCATAGAAAATTTTAAAACACACAACTCGTCTCTATTTCGAGATTTGCCCGACATATAAATCAGTGATACATCCACTGGGTTTATGTGTGCACTCCCACACCATACAATATGAACACTTTATATTTAAATTCCTTCTTAAGCCTAAGAATTAAAGCTGCAATTCTCTCACATTCTATAATTATTTGCAAATTTTTGTATTACACAATAGACTCGGATTAAATTTGTATTAGCCTTGAACTGAAAGATTTAGAAATATTTCACTATTTATAAATTTTTGTAAACATTTAAACTATGCTAAAAATATTTTAGTTTTTTTTATCTTCGTGTATCATTCGCATTTCGAGTAAGGCATTCCTTCTATTCGTGTCTCTCACATATTTTAAGGCTACTCTGTAAACGTCACTCAACACGTCATTTCCCTAATTCAAACGAAAATCAGAGAGCGTAGTGTCTTGTCACTAGGTTTTTTTAAGCTTAAAAAATATGTTACACCTATATAATGTCGCATTCATATTTCTAGATATAGATTTTGATAGTAGCTTAGACACGTTTCACAAAAACCTTGAAAGTCTCGTCGGTTTTAATTCCATAATTTCCAAAAACAGCCAATGAATTGACAAATGTATGCATAATTTGATTTTGTAATATATTTATACTTGAATAACTAATAATAATTTTATAAGCTTGAATAGAAATCAATGATATGAAATGACCAACAGAAGTTGTAAATTTATTTACACGTGCAGATAGAAAATTTACTGTTCCACAATGCAATGTATACTCGTACTGTGGAATACATTAACAAAATGTAAAATGGACGGCCCATACAATTTGTTTATAATCCATTACTTGATTTCTGTAGGGAACGAACAAAAACATATAGCATTCATTGTTTATATTTTAATTACATCAAAAGTATAGTGTAAATAAATATTTATTATGATAACTATATTTTTTACAGAAAGTAAAGAAAATAGAGATTTAATTACAGGGCGAATCAATTCCATTAAATGTTGTATACATTTTAAGCTTACTGTACCTGTAATCTGTTTATTATATAGATATATTTATACAAATAATATGATGTTAATGCCAGTAGTGCGTTCAAATTTCAATTTAAAAAATGTTTTTACTGAATAAAATCTTTGATTTTGAGATTTTTACATATTTTCTAGTATGCTTAGCGTACAGTACACTACGAATAAATCGATGTTTGCTATAATTGTATCAACAGATAAATGAATGCCACCGAATGTAGAGTTCATAAGGTCGTGTTTTCTAAAATATAATTGAAATATCCACGAAATACGCATTATTAATAAAAGCAAAATAGTTTTATTTAAAATATTTTCTTTTACATATTGGATATCGCTCTCATTAGCTCACCGACTACGTCTTAATATAAATGTAAATTATAAAACGGACATGTCTTTCATAAACTCTTGATCATTTTAAATGAACTAAAAGATTGATGTGGTATTTACCGTAGCAATAAACAAATAGTCAAGCCAATTAAAATATTCCAAACATTATGACTACAATTAGCAGATTCTTTCGTTATGCGCCATTGTTTAATATAGCGTATGACATATTAATAAACTTTTATAGTTTCCGGCTCTGTAGGTCTGTAGGTTAATTATGAATGATATGTAAAGATTTAACTACTAGATAGATACTAGTAGGAGTAAGTATTTAAATTGATGCAGCGTGAATATAACAAAAATTTTGAACCCGCAGAAACCCGCAACTTTGCTATAGCAAACTTGCAATAGAATGTAAAAGTATTAAGAATTTCAAAAATCTACTTAACCTTACTAAATACCAAATAATCTTTTTAATTCCAGTAGTTTTACTCTGCGATTAGAAATGTACGATTAAAAAAACAAGAATGTCGACATTTTACAACATTATTAAGGCTGTTTGCCTTGGCCTTGAATCTGAATGTTCTATCTGCAAAATACTTACATAATAAATGATATGTTACGGCAATATCTGAGGTTTATCGACCGTACGAAATCTCACAGCAAAAACACCTTATCTTGTGCCATTGACCTTAATGCGAGGTTCGGTTAGATATTTATGTATAAATACTATACTACACAGTATACGGACAAACTATACTACAAACGCAACTTCTGTGTAAATTGACTCGATTTTTTGCTTCTTTTTTTCTTTTTAGAAACTGCGAAGTAGGCAGTTGACTCCATTCGTTTTACTAAATATATCATAAATTGCGGCGTTGGGTTCCGCCTATAATCAGCAATGTCTCGAATCAGTTCCGTACATAGGTATATTTTATTAATATTACATCGTTGAACTTGTTTTGAATCAAGAAGCTATTTATATGGAAGTTATCTGGTAAATGGACTTCTTAGCAATACCAGAATGCAAATTTATTTTATTTTAAAAATGTCATCAACGTTATACCTAACTCTGTCAAAATTGATCAAAATCTCTACTAAAGCAACTTTTTTATTTATTTGATCAATGTGGCATAAAGACAGTGTTTTATTTAATAAATTTGTTAGTTTTTTTTAAGCTTCACGTTTTATCCCATACGCAGTAGGGTAGGCAGAGGGAACCTAGTGTTAAGTCACTCCATTCCCCACTTTCCGCCGAATTTTGGAGGCATTGCGTGTTGAGTGGCGGAACTCAACGCCGCGCTTTGCCTTGCCACCAGAGCGAAGAAAATGGAAATATAAATTTAAATAAATATTTCTTCTAGTGGAGATCGAACCCACAACTGTCGCGTTAGACTCACGACTTTGTGTCCCTGGGCAAACGACGGCCTCTAGTTATATTATACTGTTTAATATACATGGTTATAGTAATAGTACCGTTATAGTAGTCACTAAAATTTGCCTTATAATTATTATTTAAACGGTTATACCATTAATATAATAATGTAAGCGTACGATGAATATTATATTTAAAAAAAAAAAAAAAGTAAGTAAGTGCGAGCGTAAAATAGTCGAACCCAAAAAATGTTCGGCGTGTGAAAGCCTAAACAATTATTTATCATTTTTAAATACTAGCGCCTCGCCAGCGGCTTCACCCGCTTAAACTACATTTAATAAGCAGAATTGATTGACAACTAAAATGACTTCTAATATATTTTTTTATTAAAAAATACAACCAATGTTGATATTTAATTTATAAAATATACATAAAGCTAATTATTTATTATACGTATATATTTTTGTAAC
>DWAO01007108.1:0-10448 GCA_018230605.1 Heliconius congener
ATATATATATATATATATATATATCTATTTCGACTCCGGAGAATGAATTGTTGTCGTGCCCTAGCTCTGGTAAAAAAACAAACGGAAAAAGGCAAAGACTCGAAAATTTGGCGAAAACAGAGGAACGGGATGTCTTAATACTACTCGTTTTGCTATATGTGGGATACAGATGTGGGATAAAAAACATCATAAGGCACGGGAAGAAACGAGATTAGGAATTGAACTTCAAGATATTCTAGTAAAGAATAGACACAATATTTTCTATGTGTACAGTAGCTTAGAATAGAAAATGCTTAAAATACCACGCAATATATGAAGTCCGGTAGACAGTCGAGTGACAACAAAAGCTTCCGGGATGCGACGGCGGGCGATTTGCGGTGAAAATGTTGCTTTTATAAGAAGATATTTATTTTTACTTAACTTTTCAGAAACGGAAAAATAGATTTAAAAATTTACAATATAATTTTGGATTTTCTTTTGATTTGAATCCATTTCCTTTTGTTTGTGACTACCTTTCACATTTATTGTAGTTAATAGTAGCGGAACGCCGCGTTTTGTCTTGACACCATAGCGAGGAAATGAAAATATTAAATATTTAATTTGTCGACTGGTAATCGAACCCATCTTGTTGGGTTTACAATCATACGCTTGTGCCAAGGTTGGCTCATATAACTATATTTAAAATGAAAACGAAATCCACGTAAAACAAAGAGCAAGTACAGTGGCAGAGCAAATTGTTGACACGAGAGCTCTCACAGGTGGGCTCTTGAAGAGTGCCGGCGGCCTCCAGCCTACAGACTCCGGATTTGGTGAAACATTTAAATCCCACTCTTCAAATTTTTAACATTTAACCTATTGAAATATTATTTTGAGGTCGAGGTTAAGTAGTATTTTTTTAGGTCCAATCTGTATCCCGGTAGGCAGGGGGAAAGGTTAATGATGTTAGCCCTACTGTCGTTTACATTTACGTCACCCGGTGGGTAGGAAAAAGGTTACTTTGTTACTTTGATTCCGAAAAATTTGCAAGCACTATATGGCTGCTTAAGAGGATGCCGACGGCGGTAAGGGCGTTCCCTGCGGGACTCAAACCTCGGCTTGCGGCCGTCGAACGAACTGGAATTACAAGTTTGAAGATAATATATATATATATATATATATTTATATATATATATATATATATAAAACTTTTCCGTTACCGAGTGATTGACACAGTGATAAAACTACTGGAGTTAGAAGGTTGAACTATGGCAGTGTACAAATAGTGGATGTCACGAAATTCCAACGATAACGGGAAAAAGAGGATTTTTCATTTTACCTCCTAAAGATTATAGGATTAATCAAAGTTGTGGGAGACGACTAGTACGGAATATAAGACCTAATTAAATTTACTTTTATGTTACATTTTTAAAGTGTTAATTCACAATTAAATAAGAAATTTTTTTTTTTAGAAACGTATAAAAATTTGAGCGTACCGGAATGTATTTACTTATTATTTACAAAATTTAAATGTAATTATAATTTTATTATTAATATAAATTTTTAATTTTTATATAAAACTTAGATATTTATACATATGTGTGAAAGTTTAAAGAGTAGCTGCGTGTTAATACAGAACAAGAAGCATTTTAAATAAGTCTAAATAAAAATTATGCAATAGAAAATGAGATTGCTGTGTGCGTGAAACTGATAAAAAAAAATCTAATTTCTATATAAACTGTTGCTACTACAAAGTATTTAATAATGAATACTTGTGTTTGGCAAGAGTTGAACGACCTTTGGCACAGCAAATAACGAGCGCACACTGCTACTACAGTCAAAGAGTACTTGACATAATAATTTACACAAATTATTTATGATAAAAATAATTAAATTGACAATTAATATTTCAGAAAACGTGATATTTAGCTATTTGTTTAAAGTTAATAAAAAAAAACTGTTTCACGCTTTTTCCCGCACAACAGCGGGAAATATATTTTTTTCTTTAAAATATTTTAATAGTAAAAGACATAATGTAAGGATATATATTTATTTGTATAATTTTTTTCACATATTTTCTGTAGACAGGAGAGTAGGCAGACCATCACCAGTGTCCTATTACGCCACTACCATCCTTATCCTTATTACATACTTGAGACATTTTTCAAATCGAATGTTAAATTGTAAATTACATGAAACACATACATTAAAACATGCGAGTCCTTATAAGAGCCTCTTCATATGTCATGTACAGATTGCACGTAGGTGAAGCACGGTAGTCCACTTCAGGGGAACGAATAAAATATTATTTAAATATGGAATATATATTTTTAAATCGGAAATTACGAATTAAGGTGTCTACAAAGTTTTATATATTTTTTTAGTTTCAGGATAGGTAGAGTAAAGCAAGTGCCAGCTTGCGTAGTTCCACTGCGTCACCACCTCCACAGTCATAATATGAATAGATTATAATAGAATGACTTTAAAACACCATCTAGAAACAGTAAAAGTTAACATTTTCACAGTACGTCAATGACGTCTGTGTAAATAACAATAATGGTAAGTTTAAATACGAAACCACTTATTTTTGTCAATTATTAATAATATAAGAGTATATATAATTCGGGAGCAAGTAGGGAACGGAGTGTCCTAACACTAGGTTTCTCCTGCCTACCCTGTTGTGTGCGGGATACAGCGTGAAGCTGACTTTTTATTTGTGTTAAAGTATCTCTACATATATTACGGAGGAAGCTGTCACCATCTTATATTTTTTGCCCTATTTTTTTTGCCATATTTTTTATAAAAGGTAAAGGGAGTCGAAAAGAAATTACGCAAAATTAATGTGTTTATCACAATACGAAAAGGTATAGGTAAAGCATGACACCAAAACGCCACCCATGTTCGTTGTTGTGACAAATTACATAGCACAATAGCGGTCGTCAGACATCAATGTATGAATAGTCTATAGAGGTACAAATGAGATACCTGGAAAATATTTTTGATAAATATGTTAAATTCAGACCATTGTGACACAGTGTGATAGTGTTTGACTGTAAACGTGATGGTTGTGCGTTCAATTCACTTTCAGGGAAATGTAGCTTTGGTAACAAGGAAAACCGAGTCGATAAATTCCGCCACTTTACGAGTAATGTCTCGGAAATTGGGTGAAAAATGAGGAGCGGATCCTAACATTTAAGATTTCTTTCTCTGCCCTGTTACGTGGGGTACTGCGAGATGCTAAGAATGAAAATAAAAAACAATATATTCTCAAAGCATGCTCTACAAAAAGCAACTTCACGCTGTTACGGGTGTAGCAAGGTAGTGGAAGGAATCTGGTGTCAAAACTCACCGTTCTCACCCCTTTCAACAACCCAACACCGCGCTGTGTATTACCACAGCGGGGAATTTAAAATATTGTGTCTGTTATCCGCCTGCGCCACGATGGAAACTCTACAATATGTAGAAAAAGCATAAGTATTAAAAAATAAAATAAAAACTCGTTTCCTTTTATCGCAAATAAAATACAAATAGAACGTTTGCACGTGTTTGATGGCTCTAGGGTTCCTTCTGAGGGTTCTTTGCTATAGCGGTGTAGATGTAGCTTTTTTCTAGATACGATCATTCGACTATTACAGTATCGCAGCGCACTCTATCCTGAATAACAGGCAAGCAGCAGGATAGGCAGTGTTACCACACTCTTTTCCTTTCTTTTATCCCATTTTCAAGAAATTCCGTGTTGCGTGGCGGAAATTAATACCTCGCTTCGACATTCTCTCCGATTAACAAACCCATTCCTCCTGAGTGGGAATCCAACCCACATTTGTTATGTTTACAGTTCAGACACCTTGCCGTTGGAACACGAACGGCTTTCATTACAGTATTGTTGAACCTCAATTAAGGTAATTAAAGTACTTGAATTTCGAATAAAGAACATTTTTATGTTACCAATTCAAAAAGGAAAAAAATAATACAAATAAATAAATTACAAAATGTCACTAGAAAAGAGCTAAAAGAAAAAAACGACGATAAATGTCCGTGGTGGATTTTTATCTGATATGATCACTTTGTTGTCCCTCAGTCAAATAAATCATCTCAATGATTTACAATCAGGAAATCAGTCCGAAATCCTTGATGAGCGGGTCCGACTCGCACTTGACTTTTTTTATATGATTGTTTACATGTTTCAACAGTAAAATAACTGGTGCATTGGATTAGTTGTTTGTTAGAAATTAATGTAACACATTTCAATTAGTAAAAAGAGAAAACGACATGAAAAATACGTTAAAAGAAATACCGAACCCATTACGAGCCAATGTCACTCGCTTTTATTTTTTATTGTTACTGAGGAGTTGTTCAAAGGGTATGTTTATTTTTTCTGCTTCACATTTTATCCCGCATGCATCAGCGTATGCATCCTAGTGTAAATACTATGGTTACTAATAGGTTACTCTGTTACTCTTTTGTGCTTCTCTGTTGAATAACGATATTTTTGTCGTTGAATTGGAATATTCTCTTCTTCTTCTTTCTCTCGTCTTGTCGTCAGAGCCGGGAAAATAAAAATAATTTATTCCCGCCAAAGAAAATGGAATCCACAAACGTTACTTTTACAGTCAAACACTGTCATCAAACGCGAGACAACATTAATATATAGGGATCTCAAGAAAATTTGCACTAGAATATTTATATTTATCATAAAAGTTTGCATTTTATAATAGTAGGTGTAGTAAAACTTTAAAGATGTTATCACGTTAGTATATGTGAAGTACATATAGTTTAGACCGCACAGCAAATTTTCGCTCTGTGATAATCAAAAGAATTAGATGCAACTACGGTTTTTTATTTTTTTTGTCGATATTCGATTTCACCCATGGCTTTGTCTGCGTGGAAATGTAAATAACTATGAGATGTACATACAGTACACCTTTTTTTCTCGAGGTTGCACTCACTGCAGGAACTGTGGGTCACATCGATTAACGCGACGTTATACAGCCTAGAATTATTATTAGATATTAAATGGAACATAGAGAAACAGTGCAAAGTGTAAGAGATGATTCACTGGAAAGTTTCGTCTAAAATAAACTAAATAAATCTTAAACATCATCTTGGACTATTGTTTTACAAACAAACAGATGTCCAAGTAGCAGCCTACATTATAAATCTAAATCAGTAGCTCCTGAGACTAGCGCGTTCAACCAAACAAACTGTTCTGCTTTATAATGTTAACGGTCGTGGCGAGGAGGCACAAAGTGTGACTGTAAACGCGACTGGTTGTGGGTTCGTTCCCCACTAGATGGAGGAAATGAAATATTTATTTAAATTTATATTTCCATTTCTTCGCTCTGGTGTCGATGCGAGCGAGGCGTTGAGTTCCGCCACTCAGTAATGCCTCCAGAATTCAGCGGAAAGTGAGGGGCGGAGTTTCTTAACAATAGGTTCCCTCTGCACACCCTGCTGTGTGCGGGATACAGCGTGAAGCTGATTTATAATGTTAGTATACAAGTATTAATAAATGATTTAACCTAGTACTTAAAATATCCTACAAATAGATATTGTGCAGAAAAGAGTAGAAACCTGGAAATATGATAAAGTAATTTAACTTTTCAGATGAACATAATATTTGCAAAATAAGTACACAACTTGTACTAGGTTTGTACACTTAGTTTATAAATAAAATTAATGTTGGCTCATTCTTGTACTAACATTGAAAGACTGGTTGCACTACCGTTTAATATCTAATTATAGTCACCATTAATGGTGACTATTATCTTTTAGGGTTTAAACCCTAAAAGATTCTTGGTAAGGCTCCATCACTCTTCTCTGAGGCGTAGATATAAAATATTATTTCAACTAAAAAAAGCTTAACGCTCGTATAGTAAAATAAGCGAAAAAAATATAGTATCAAAACTGACTCCACTTTCCACTCAAATTCGAAACATTGCGTTGGCGTAACTTGACGCCGCGCCCTGTGCTGCTAGAGCAGAAATGAAAATAACTTATGAGAAATGAATTATTTTTTGTTTAGAGATCAAATCCACAACCACCGCGTTGTCCCGCTGCCCACGACGGCCTCAATATTTAAACACTAAATATAAAACTATTAACAATGTAAACATGAAATTCATATGAGATCTTATTTGTAATGTAACCACAAGCAAGGGTCGGGTACAAAGGATTAAAGGATTTTGGGAAGTGTTAAAAAAGGGTTTATAAATAAAAAAATACACCATTCAGGATTGCAGGTTCAAATACCACTTAGAGGAATGCATATTTATGATTTCTTATATACTAAGAACTAAATTTATATAGATTAAGGAACCAAGTAGGAACCTCTCGGGGCACGAAATATTTAATATTCTCATTTCCTCGCTCTGGTATCGATAGAAAGCGCGAGCTCCGTCACATACCAAGCAATACCTCAAGAAATCGGAAAGTGGGAAATAGAAGTATGTCTTAACACTAGGTTCCCTCCCAGGTTTCCTCTGCCAAATGAACCAAGGAACGTTAACTCCGTTGCACCCAAACCGCCCAATTTTCAAGATATTACATGCATAGTGGTGGAATTCAACGTAAAATCAAGTCTTGTTACCAGAAAAAAATAATCATTTCCTCAAATGGGAATAGAACTCACAGTTGTCGCGTCATACGAGCGAATAGAAGCTAGTAATATAGTCAACTTCCTCCAGATCCAATAAAGTTCATTGAAATTCTTATAAAGGGTCGTATGAAAAAACGCATTCGGCATATGAAACTAATATCGCTCTAGTACGTACTATACATTACTAGCTAGGTTCTTGAATTGTTACTTGAACGCTGAAAATTACCACCTTCACGCTGTATCCGCATATAGCCAGGTGGGCAGAGGGAACCTGGGAACCTAGTGTTAAGATAATCCAATCCCATTAAAATAATTCCATTCCACCTTCCGTCGAATTCTAAAGGCATTGCGTGTGTCAAAGGCGGAACTCAACGCCGCGCTTTTATCTCGTTATTAGAACAAGGTAATCAAAATATTAAATATTTCATTATATTTTCATTTCCTCAAGTTTCAATCGAATCCACAATCTGTTGCGTTTACAGTCGCACGTTTGTGCCCCTGCGCCACGACTGTCCTCTAAGTTTCGAGCTCTGACCGCCGCAAAGGTAAACAGAGTTCAATTGGAACGATTAATATAATGTACAGCCTATAGCCTGTTAAATGTATAGATGTTTAAATATATAGCAAAAAGTTCCTGAGTTTATTGCGATCAATCAAACATCATCAAGAAAGAATATGGACTATTCTTTCTTGATGTTACTGTTTCTTCGTATCCCTAAATTGAGAATGCAAACTTTATATAAACGCAACGGTCGTGGGTTTAATTCTCATTCGGTGAAATGAGTTAATTTTTTTTTTCGCTAACAAGATGAAATGCGGCGTTGAGTTACAGCACGCAACACGCCAGGTTTCGAAAAGTGTGTGGTGTGTGGGGTGTCTGGACACTCGGTTCCCTCTGCTAACCTTGCTATTTGGATACAATGTTAACCTATCACAAATTTGTTATCAATATTTTAACGATTAACAAGAAGCAAGCGACCATTTATAGAACAATAACATATTAATTCAAAAGATTCAATATGGAAAAATACTCAGTCTACTTACCAGTCAGTTAGTGCACGACACAAAATAACTATAAAACAATATTGCTCACAAACTAACCAGTTTTAAATGTTACAAAAATTCCACTGTTGACCTAAAAATGAATCATTCAAATTGAAACTTTTTTTTTATTACAAAGAATAATTAGCTTCACGCTGTAACTCGCATGAAGCATTGCAGGCTAAACGAGAATAGTGTCAAGACACTCCGTTCCCAACGCATTGAACAAATATATTTGTACAATTTCTAGACATTAAATGTTGAGTGGCACAAAGTTTGACTATAAAATGCCACGGTTGAGGCGGTTCGGTTCTAAGACGTGATATAAAATCAGTTCGTCAATTTACAACTAATATAAATATGAGTGAGATTAGTTGTAGCACAGGAGCATACGTGCGACTCTAAGCGAGACAGGTTGTGGGTTCAATTCCCACTCGAGGACATGAAATATTTAATATTTTAATTTCCTTGCTCTAGTAACAAGATAAAAGCGCGACTATGACTTTCGTTACTCAACACACAATACCTCTAAAATTCGTTGGAAAGTGGGGATCAGAAGTTTAAGAATATACATTTTTTTTTTCGAATCGAAGTTAATGCAAGCAAGAAGTTAATAGCATTTATCTTTTATAGCGGTTGAGTAGGGAATGGGTGACTCTGTTCCTGAGAAATTGTAAGCACTACACTACTTGGCTGCTTGAGAGGATGTCAACGGCGGCAAGGGCGTCCCCTGCGGCCTCGAACCTAGGCTGTAAAAATACAATCTAAATAAACACAAACATACAATTTAGTTACAAACATAGCGGTCATTAGTCAAATCAATCTACAATATTACCATAGCAAGTTAATAGAGACACTTATTATGATCGATCGATAAATATAACAAGTTATACACAAACAGCATTGTATAAATGTATAAGTAACCGGATAGGATATTTAATATTGGTCCGCTCGGTCACATTCCTCTCGAGCTCGGTTTGACGCAAATGAAAATACTTTAGACTGTAAACAAATAAAATTCAACTATCAATACAAATTCCATATTTTAATTATATTCGAGGCCGTCGCTAAAGCACAACGTATGTCTTCATACTACAGCGTATGCTCATTTCATTGCTCCGGTAAAAAGACAAGGTGCGGCGTTGAGTTAAATTTTTATAATAATTAATAGCGAGACTCGGACCCGCGACTTTCGTTTACTGTGTATGCGCTCGTTGCCAATTAAAACATAATATATTTTTTATTTTATACGCTTGTTACTACATTATTATTTTTTGTTTGAGAGTGTGGTATATAAAATTATAGTTATTCTTTGAATAGCATCCGCCTACTTTGTATTAACTTTTTACACTTATAGGTCAGTCAGTCACATTTTCCTATTATAAATTTGAACCTTGTCCTTTATTTGTGTATATAGAATATATATATTTTTATATATTTATTATTTTAACGCATCTATCGATTCGTGTAGTCTAAAGAGACTCAAGTAAAGAAGAATGAACTTTATTGGATCTGGAGGAAGTTGACTATATTACTAGCTATTCTATTCGCTCGTATGAAAGAGATTTATATTTTGTTTTCACCGAATAAATATATATACAACAGATTCGAGGGCTAAATAGAAAGAGCTTTAGTAACCAAACGCCGCGATTTATCTAATCGGACCGGACCAAAAATATATAAATATATAGTAGTACTATTGAACTCCAATCGCGTGTATATACAACTACTGTAAATAAAAATCAGCTTCACGCTGTATCCTGCGCCCAGCAGGGTAGCCAGAGGGAACCTAGTGTCCGAAGACACTCCGTTCCCCACTTTTTGCTGAATTCAGGAGACACTACCTGTTGAGTGGCAGAACTCACAGCCGCGCTTTTCCCTCGACACCAGAGAAAAGAAATGGAAATATAATATTAATAATTGCTTAGAATTATTATTACGTTCTCTAACGTTACTTTTTAAATATTTTATGCATTTTTCAATTAGTTTAGTTATTTATTAGTTATTCCACACTTAGAAAATAAAGGCCTTTTATGAAAACCAAAATAACGCCGCTGTATTTCAACCTGAGCCTCTTGAAAAAATGTTCACACCAAGTTTTACTTTAAGAAATCTGAAATAACAGTTTAAATAGTAGATAAAAACTGTATCTTTGAAAAAACGCTTTCTTTTTTCCAAGCTTTTTTTGGTGTATTGTATTTAACAAATGAAACTCTGCCATTTGATTACCATGAAGTCGATTTTTTTAAGTACCACCTAAAATGTTTTTATTATAATTATATCATTTATTGTATTTATACTGAATAGTTAATATCTCGAATTTGAGCAGGTGGATGGAATGGAACAGTGTTTTGACACTTGATTACTGAGGAGTGCGAAAAAAAAATAACTTCCATGTATGAGTTATCCTTAAGGCACAACTATTAACTACTACTCTTTGACGATATTAACTATTACTCTTTGACGATATTTTTAACAAAAATATAACATACTGTACATATCGTAAAGAGACTCGAACATTTCTAAGAAACAGTCTTCCTAAGTGAAGGTTATGTAATGTATATATTAAGTCCCGGATGCACATTATACTATAAATAAAATGTAAATACAATATAATCTATAGAATAATCATATTAAAATCTAGTGTTACTGACTGAAAGACACACAGACGAAACTACTGGACTTTGAAACTTGAAATTTGGCATGTATTTCTTAAAACTATTACGGGAACGGAAAATTAGGGATTTTCCAACAACAACAGTTATAAATGAAATGTCATCAGAAGATTATATATATATATATATATATATATATATATATATATATATATATATAT
>DWAO01007109.1:0-10447 GCA_018230605.1 Heliconius congener
TATATATATATATATATATATATATATATATATATATATATATATATATATCCATATATACAGGATATACAGGACCCGGTATACCGTATTTTGTCTTGAAATGATAATAATTTATACCTTTTAACGGGAATGAAAACTTAAACTATCGCAGTGACAGTCAGACCTAATCTGGTTTTTAATAATATGATAAAATATGTACATAAAATAAACCAAATACAGATGTTATTCAAATTAGCATTGAAACCGAACCTACCTACCGGCGAGTGTCGCGACCGCGCCGTATGTATGTTGGCGTACTTTAAAGCGATGTTCCCAGCAATCATCTAGTTTAGTCGCATACATGTTGAGCTGTTCGGATCGTCGGGGACCCAATTATCTGCGAAAGGCTTGACACCTTGTCTTTGCGTAGAGATGTCTCCTCATTGTGCGTTCTCTACCGCATTCGTGCGGGCGCTCCGTAGACTCGTTTGCCTTGTTTTTTGCTTAAAAAATATTTTAAAGATGTTTCAATTGAAATAGTAACGTTTTGATGGTAGTTGATCAACAGTAGTAGATCGTATATAGCAACATATATCTATAGCAAATAAATTTTTTAAAAGTAGAAAACCTGTACGATATACGCGCCTGTAGTGTTTACTTACAATATTTTTTAAAAAATGTTGGAATGTACCATTTTAAATGGTAACTACAAACTGCAAATTTTGTAACAAACGAAAAGGAGGTTATTGATTCCAGTGTTTTTTTTTTGCTTGTTACCTCAGAATTTTCGACTTTGTGAACCGATTTTGATGATTCTTTTCTTATTTGAAAGCTGGTACTTCCCGCGTGGTTCCATTGTATTTTGGTCTATTTTGGCAATGGTGCTCATGAGGAAATCGCATAAGTTAAATTTGCATTAAGTATGTGAGCAACAAATCGACGAATAACTCAATATCAACTCAACTGATTTCGATGATACTTTTTTTATTTAAAGGATACACTTCAAGGATATTTTAATGCAAGTTTAGTTCATTTCTGACGATGAAATCTGGTTAAAATTGAAGAAGTATCATTTTTTTAAATTATAATTGTCATCATCTATGTTCATACAGCCACGAAAGACGTAGTCTAGAGGGAGGGAGCCCAGTGTTACGACACTCTGCTCTCAACAAACTCAACTCTCTCTCAACTCTCCTCCGAATTCTGTTTTATTCCGGTTAATTTTTATCATTTAGATTTATATTTTCATACTATTCCTATTCAAAATTGAAACTAATTTCATATTTTAAGCGGAGAACGTCGTGTAAACGGTTGTGGGTTGTATTCCCACTCGGGGGCTTTAAACATTTAATATTTTCATTTGCTCACTCTGGCAAAACGCGACATTGAGTTCCGCCACTCAACACGCAATGCCACGAGAATTCAGCGGAAAGTGAGAAATGAAAGTATTTTAATGGGAACAGAGTGTTTTGGCATTTCCTACAGTTTAGACATTGAGATTACAATAATAAAAAACATCACAATAATAAAAAACGTTAAAGCGCGGCGTCCTACGACGTTGTAAGTTAATGGAGCTGGTCTATGACGCTGATTTACACATTGTTGGTATTCGTGATTTCCTGCTATTTTGTATCGTAAATATTTACAAAAGAAAGGGTGACGGTCGATTCCCATTTGGGAGGATTAATTGCGTTGACGCAATATATCAGGAATGGGGTGGTGCGTGAGAAACAGATCCTTAACACTGGGTTCCTTCTGCCTACCCTGCTAAATGCGGAGCACTGCGTGAATCTCCATAGTCATATATCGTGCGTGCTATATATTTTTTAAATTCTTCTTGAATAATCCCCCTAATCTACATCTCGACCACATCTCGCATATACATTATAATTTAGAATTGAATTATATTTCCACATTATACACATATTGTCGAATTAGCAGCGTCATGTAATAAACGTATGCGAAGGGATGCCCAAATAAAAGGATTTCACGTATAATTTCAATAGGTGCGAGGCGAAAGCAGACAGCCCTGATAAATGGCGGGCAGCGTGAGCGCTCTAATAACATTTTATCAATCACCCCCTAACCCTGCACTCCCCCCCCCTTGGGGCCGGCCTCGTCCCGCACCCCCGCGGACCTCCGCCCCGACAGAGGGACGCTAATGATGCCAGAAAAAAGGGTTCCTTTCAAAATTACAAAATGAATAATAATATTTGTAAGTCGTCCACGTTCATACAATTAATGAATTAAGATTGTTGACGAATTTGTATTTGTATTTTAATAAAATAACAACTGTATAATATCCTTTCTTTTACATTTGTGTTCTTTCACCGCGACCTGCAAAAAGCTTACGTTTTCACAGCTGTTTACCAATAACCTTTTATTTGTTTGTTGGTAAACAGCTAAGAGGGTTTGCTTTTTTTAATTTCATAAGAACCTTCATTTATCCGCAATAAAGGGAAAAGGCAACAATTAAAATTAACGGTTTAATTTTAAACGCACCAAATCATTCGACATTCATTGTCAAGCGCTGCTTTCTACACAGCTGTTTGATATATAGCTAACACCATTTACAATGGGATAGACACCGGAATTGCTCTCATTGATATTGAAATTTGAGATTTCGAATTACTTAATTATATAAGACAAGAGAGCAGAGCGACCAGAGACAAAGGATTTAATTTTTATATATTTTTTTAAATTAAAAATATCTTATTTCCTTTCTAATACCTGTAAGAATATGGTTACACGATAATCGTATCAGTAGTTTAGGCGTGAAAGCGTAACAAACAAACTCACCTTCATATTTACATTATTGACGTTCTGTCGATATTTTACAAAAAACATATTTGATACTTCTTAACTTTGGGTATATATTATTGAAGCTATAGCTGCGACATGAGTGTCCGGAGTGAGATAAATATGATGTTATAGCCTTCGCCGGTAAGTTGGTTATCCAACACAAAAATATTCTTTCTATTTAAGCCAGTAGTTACTGAGATTATCGCGTTCAACCACACAAACTCTTTAGCTTTATAATATTAGTATACTCGAAGACAGTATTGCAATGTATTTGTTTATGTTAAGTATTTTTTTTTATTTTATTTTAAATTTCAATGGTAATGAAACTCCCTCAGCTCACACGACGACAAGTGAAAATTAGAAACACGAGAGTAAGGCTCCGCTCCGTGTCCGTGCTCCGTAGTCTGCGACGCGACACTCTGTCGACACTCGACACTGGACAGCGCGGCGGCCGGCGGGAGCTACGACATGTAGCGAACGTTGTGCAACACGTGTTTTGTTTCAGGGACCTTGATTTTAATGGGAACAACGGATTTTTTTCACCGCTATCTATATATAGTACATGGATTTTTTTAGGGTTCCATACTTCAAAAAGTAAAAACAGAACCCTTATATGTTCACATTGTTGTCTGTCTTTCCGTCTGTCAAGACATTTATCTCCAAATCGTGAGGGTGTCATTCTGAATTTAATATCATATATTTACGTCTATGGTCCCTTGAAGCATAGAAAAAATTAAGCTCTATTGACTCAGAAGCAATCAAAAGTTTCGAGCATTTATGCATCGATTTTGCTGTATTTTGTATGAGATTCGCCGCGTCATCAAAATCTATAGGGTACTTTCTGTCGACTCACAGTTATAAAATTTGGCACTAAGTGAGAAATTATAATACAAAATATAGGGAAAAACCCAACATTTATTATTGATTTATTTATATATAGCAACTATCCATTTCTAAGAATGTTGAAAATTTATTTTAATGTAACGTGATGTCCGTTAATTGTAGTATTACAATATAAACTGCTCTATCAATGTAGTGTTATTAAATACTAGAGACTCAAACGACATCACTCGCTTAAATTTATTTTTATATTACAGCCATAAAGTCAAAAGGAATAATATTGCTTTAATAAAAACATATTTTTTTTTAATAAAAAGTATTTACTCTACTTTCTAATACCCCCAAAAATATGTGAACAAAGTTTCATAATCGGTTGAGTATTTTTTGCGAGAAAATGTAACAAACAAACAAACAAACATTACATAAACAAGTATTATTAGTACGATATAATAATTAATACAAGTCCCCCGAGTGAGTGCTGACACTTTGCGCGTCGCCGTCACGCGCAGTAGAGTTGGCTTATTACGGCCTCTGGGGCCATTACGCAGACGCCTGTCTCCGTCACGTCTCGTCACGTCTTGTCACGTCGTGTCACGTCACCTGCGTGAGGCGTCACATCTAATGTCATTAAGAACACCTCAGGCTTTATATCATAGTTTTGCTTAGAAATGTTTATTTTGACTTTTATCTTAGAAGTTTATAGTGAATATGGATTTCGGGTGGTGGTTACTTTGACAGTTATTAAAATTCGAACTTTTGAATCGTCGAATGAATATATAAACAAAAAGACACCACCGCGTCGGTTCGGAAAGCAGTTCTGCTGAGAAGAGCCGGCAAGAAACTGAACAGTTTCTATAATTTAATTATTATGAACTCTCAGCTATCCTGCATCACGTTCAATAGACATTAATTCCATACATCTTTACCCTGTGAAATTCTTGATTAGTGCTATAAGCTTTACTTGTTAGTATTTTTACAGACACTTTAAATTGTAGTACTCATGTAGTGATAAACTTAGAATATACATTGCTGTATTTTATTATTTACACGTATACTTAGACTCATAAAAGACTTATTGACTTTTTGAAGGCGACATATGACATTGAATATATTGTCGAACAAACAGAATACTATTGTTTACAAAATGTGAAGTATCTGTAAAAATACTTGCATCTTTAAAAATATCTCGCAGTGAATCTCAAGAGCTAAGAGAGGTTATAAATAGATCTTACGGCTCGTTTTTTTGGAGAACAAGCATTGAATTTATATCCGCAGCACTTCGCCATAGCAGCATTTCCTAAGATAAAATATTATGAAAATAGCTATAGTAGACTAGTCGGGTAGTTTCAACGTCATTTGTCTTACTTTTTCAATTGTTAATGCGGCAAAACTGAGTTTATCCGCAAGTATTTTCAGATGAGAGTTAGACTGGAGCTTGTATATTTATTTTTCTCCGGTTCTTTGTCTTCTAGACCTATATACTAATGTATAATATTAAATTTAAATGACCTAGGGAACTAGAACTTACATTATCATACTTTATAGAACTACAACTATTATAAATAAATTTATTTTTATCTGAATAAAGTAATGCGTCGCTATGTCGTTATATCGTATTATATAATGTCAGTTCTAAGTTGCTATAATAGTGCAATAGTCTTATACTCAATTCATTGTACGTCATATAGTGAACAATTGGAACGGAACTGCAGTAAATGGCGTTTAACTAAGTGATATCATAAAACTTATTGCTTAATATACTTATTATTGGCCGATATTTATTATGCAGTACCACATGAGCATTTGTGTTGTATGTCTTTAGAAATTTCTACTATGAGATAAAACGTGGCGTTGAATTCCACCAATCAAGACACACGGCTTAGATATAAAGTAGGAAACGGAGAATGGAGTATATCTACACTATATTATCTGCCTACCCTATAAAGCAAACATAGGAAAAACGTGAAACTTAAAAATATATGATTATATTTGTACACATATAAAGTTGAGATAAGTTCCATCTCAACAACTATAATTTACCAGGTTTTCCTTTAAGCGTTTTATTCTCACATACATATAATGATGAGACGCTCACTCGTACTCGCATTGCAGCAGAGTATTCGGAGCATCACGTTTTTGGTAATTAAGTCCAATTAAATTTAAGCTGAACAATTTTACAGGAAGCGTTTAATATTGTATTTTATACAAATATTTTCAAAATAAGCCCTGTAATAATCTGTAAGCTCTGTAATAACATATAAGCTTCACATAGCGTCTTCATAACTTCCCCATCATTTTGTAGATAATCTCGAAATTTCTGCCTAAAAGTCTATAAATTAAAGAGGCGCTTGACGTTCTTCCCCGCATAGCAGTCTTAACGCTAGGTGTACTAGGCTCCATTCGTCCTTTTCCCGCCCAATTTTGAAGACATTACGTGTTAAGTAGTGGAACTCTGCTCCAACGCCGCGTTCAGTCTTGCTGCCAGAACGAGGAAATTTATATTAATCATTCCCCCGAATGGAAATCAAATCCAACCAAGGAAACCAACCGTCGTGTTTACAGTCAGACATCACTATGTCCTGGCACTTGTTTATAAAATTATAACATTTGTATTTAAAATATTTTTTTACTTATAAACTTACAAGTATTCAGTAAAGACAAATTGAAAGATTCAAGAAATATATCATCATTAAAACACAATAGCGCGTCTCTGAGTATAAAGAGACATAAAAACATAAACTCACGCATGCACACATACGTGTAATGTACGTATACGTATAAAAATGTTACGTACATTTTGATTAATACAGAAAATATGGAAAAACTGCGCTCATTATTATATTGAATGTGACAATGTAGCGCGTCGCGTAGAGGGTGGCGCTACGCGGGCTGCTACGGGAAATGGGAAACTACTGTCATATATTTCATAACTATATTTTATAATGATTTTTTATTATTTTTGCTTTACTCTTATGTTTGTTTGTTGTTGTAATTCTGCGACACGAGTAAAGTAATTTGAGGAGAAATCACTCGGTTTTCTGCTATTAATTTATGTAAAAACACTGCGTAGCGAAAGACGGACTGCTTCATCTTGTCTATTCAAACGCAACTAATACCAAATGTTATATACAAAGTGAACGTGACGCAGCGACATAATGGTTAAATGTAATGTGGGTTTGATTCCCACTCGGAGCAATAAATGATTTTCATTTTCTCGCTCTACTTCTACATCTATCAACACAAAACGCGATATTAAATTTCACTCCATATGCAACAATTCGATATTTGGGCAGAAAGTGGTCAATGGGGTGTTTTAACTCTAGGTTTTTTCTATCTAAAATACTATATTAAATTTAAAAAAAAAAACACGAATCCATTTCATGATTCCAACAATTATCTCTACTTACACTGTCTATCTAAGGCCAGTCGTGGCACAGGACCGTGCGACTGTAAACGCGGCAGATTTGGAGTTCGTTTTCCACTAGAAGAAATGAAATATTTAATATTATTATGCCTTAAAACGGATTGTCTCAACATCATTGTTAAGTTCCCAAGTTCCCTATACCTACCATACTAAAGGCAGAATACAACGTGACACTAAAAAAAACTTTCTTAATCTACAAATACTGCAGTTGAGTGAAATTGAAGTGAAACGTTAAATGTAAGTGTCTTTCAAAACGACGGGCTTTCAGAGCGCGAGATCGATCCCGAACTGAAGACAACTTATAATTACTTGCAATCATTTCTGAAGGAAAGTTAGATCAACTTGCTACTTTCTGTGAGTAATTTAAGGTGGGTCGAGGAGTGCGCTGAGCCGACTTCGTGCTGGGGCAAGTTGTTGGCAAATTTTAGTTTGTAACACCATTATTGTTCTCTTGACAAATGATATTGAGACGTTAGATCTGTATTTAAGGCTTAACTATAAGAGAAATAAAATATATTATATTTTTATTTTCACTGTAGTAATGAGTCAAAATATATTATATTTTTATTTTCACTGTAGTAATCAGTCACGCGGCGTTGAGTTTCGCCACTCAATAGATAATGCGTCCAGAAATCGGCGAAAAGTGGGGAATCGGACATTTCTTAATTGGAACTTAGTATCACGCTGTATCCCGCCCATACTAGAGGGAATCTAGTGTTAAGACATTCCTCTCCCCACTTTCCAATAGATGAGACATTGCATAATGAATGGCGGAGCTCAACGCCGCATTTTATTTTGTTACCAAAGCGAGGCAATCAAAATATTAATGAATAATAATTAATTACCCCGAGTGGGAAGCCAATCAACCGTCGCGCTTACATTCATCCGCTTCTTGCCACTGCGCCACAACGGCCTCTATATAATAATTATGGTAATAAGAGTATAGAACAGACTATAATGTATTTTATACAAAACAGTTAAAGTATTTCATAATTCAAACCAGTATTCAGACAATTGTTTACCATAAAATGCCACTCACGGGTAGCTTTGTTGGAGATAAACATGAAACAGAAGTGGAAGGCGCTCTGCGGCCTCTCGTCGGCGCTAATAGACTCTACACGGCTCTATCGAGTAGAGTACCTACCTACTTACTGTCACTGTTCAATATATACTTATTTTATTCATATTGAATAAATATTGTATGTTAAATGTTTTCGTACTATAATATCAAGTGTTTTATTGTTTTATATCGGTGGATTGTTTATTATTTTATTTTTTATGGTTTAATGGGTTAAATTATACTTTGCTTTATTTATCACATTACACACAAGTTTAGATGTATCGCGTATTGAGTAGCGACATCCAATGATATCTTTCTTTTTGAGAATGGAAAGAAATAAATATTATATAATATTTTCCTGAAAAAAAACGCAAAATCACACAGGAAAAATCATTTTATAATATAGTATGTCCGTCTGATATACGGCCTAACCCCACTGAGCACTGATAACGGAGATGAACGGCGCCAGTGGGAAGGGGAAGGGAAATGTTTACTTTTATGTACTTATTATTCTGATGGAAAATATATGAGTAGGTTAAGTTAAATTAAGCTAGGTTCAGACAGATTATTCTTCAATCAATCAGTCAATATATAATTATACAGATTTTATTAAATCATTATATACTTACACCTGTAACACACAAACACAACTATATGTACATACCTGTCAACAATATACAAAACATACAATATGTAGATACGTAATTGCCTGGTTACATTTCACATTACTCGGCGGCTGCCATTTGCATGTGACGTTAGAGTAATGACCAAAGGGAAATGAAAGTTGATGATAATAATTTAAACGAACCTAACCTTTACTGTACTCTTTAAGTATCGTTGTATTTCAATAATAAATTGCACAGAATTCTCCATTTTTAATTGTATAACTAAGTAAGAGTCGGACCAAAAATCATCACGAGTATGGCCCATGATGAGACATTACTTTCACCGCAAAAGAGAAAAATTAAATAATTTATTCTCTTTAGTATGGATTGAACCCACAACATCAACGTAGCGTTTAGCAGTCGGACGCTGAGTCACTGCGCGACGTCAACTTTATTACATACAATGATGTATGCCAAAAAATCCATTGTCATACATTCAACCGTAAATAGCAAAATATCCGTATATTATATTTGCCAGGATCACGGATTTTAAGCTCGAAAAGGTTTTCAAGGTGCTTATTGTTGTTTATGAACGTATAAGAATAACAGGAAAATATTTGCACAGCCTTGAGGAGGACACGAATATTGAACACCATTACATACATACTTTATGCGTCTTATGTGTTTGTTATTGTATTTTATCTTTCCTTTATATTATATTTAATATGTGTATTATATAAGAAAAAAATCAGACTTTTTTGTCCCCAGCTTTAACCCAATTATCACATTACGTGATGAGATGGAGAACTTAATCCCGCACTTTATCTACAAGAGCGTGTAATAAATAAATGACTTAGAATATATTCTTTAGTGGAGATTGAATCCACATTTACTGAATGATGTTTACAGTTTTGTTGTTTACAATGTAAGCTTTTTAAATGAAACTATTTTAACCGGAACCGCGTATATTTTGTATTTTTATACATTTGTCAACTGACAGACGAATGCCACCTCAGTCTACCCGTGACCATGGACTACTGCAAAGTGTTCGAAACGTCGAGTTTCCAAAAATGTATAAAAATACAAAATATACGCGATTAATCCGGTTAAAATAGTTTCATTTAAAATGTGTAATAATCGTGAAAATCAAAGAACTTATTATAATGTAAGGTACTATTATATTATGTACTAGCAGCCCGCCTGCGGCTTCACCCGCTTTAACTACATGATTATTGATTTAATAAACAGAATTGATTGACATTTATAATGAATTCTAATATGATTTTTTATTATTTTAATCTGTAATATTCTTATATGATTTTTTTACTACATTATTACTATAATGTAGTAAAAAATTCTATAAGAATTTTTGATTGTTTTCAATTAAAAAATTCGACCATTGTTGATATGGGGCTGTTCAAGTATTACGTAAGCAGTTTTTTGCAATTATGGAAGCCCCCTATGTCATCAAAAATAAACAATCCTCTTAAAAATATTTCATTAAACCCGTGTTCGTGGTTTATTTTAATATCCCCCACCCCCCCTGTCATCAAAAATAAGCAAACCCAAGACCCGCCCCCCTACAGTGCTTGCGTAATACTTGAACGGCCTATATTTGATATTTATAAAATATACATAAAGCTAATTATTTATTACACGTTTATATTTTAATAATAATTATATTCTTTTTACCTATGTAATGTACGTCTCATCATAATTCTAAAACTCTGTTAAATG
>DWAO01007110.1:0-10446 GCA_018230605.1 Heliconius congener
TTATGTGTAATTTAAACATTTGAATACATATGGTCATAGTATATATAACATAATAATTTTGATATACAAAGCCAATTATATTTTATTAAAGATAGTTGTGGTATAACTTGGCGAACCGACTATGTAGTAATATATTCTAATGTACAAAAACTAAGTTTCATAAAAAAAACAGATACCTGCTGATTATTGCAGCGGCAACTCGTACTATACCATTCTAAGCAAACCATCCAATTTCTCTGTATATTATAAAGCATTCCATTAGATTGTATTTTATTCTTTTGCTCTTACGCGCCTCTAAATTTTTTTATCCCAATTAGTTTAAGGACTCTGGTTTTAATTTTGTCTTACATATCACAGAACGGGAAATTCTTTAACTCATTTAGGGAACACATTCCCCGTACATTCCCCGGTTTAGAAACTTTTCGCGTTTATATCGTGTCAGACGTTGTACCACTATCCCATAATGGGTTTTTATGATAAATTAAAAATTATCGTGATAGTTGAAAAATATTAATTTCACTGGTTTATAAAGATAAATGCGGCGTTGAGTTCCGCTGCTTAACACGCAACGTGTCGAAAATTAGTTAAAAAATGGGGCAAGGGTCGTCATAATCACAGGTTCCCTCAAAGTACCTTGCGATTAGCAAGATACAGTGGGAGGCTAAAAAAAAGAAAAACAGAAATACTTACCAAAAATTGATATTAAAATTTGATTATGTTTACTTCCAGTATTCACTATTTTGTCCGTATTAACTTTATACATTTTGTTCACCATTTTGAAAAATCACTACTAATATTTAAAACACAAATGAAAAAAAATATATAAAAAAAAAATACTATAATTTAATTTAAAATATTGTATTTAATTTAACAATTATAACTTTTTCAATGTCTCATTTGAACGTGCCGCACCAGCGCTAGTGCCACATGCGCCTGCGCACTGACGGGGTAGTAAACGATTCACTTATATATATGACATCGATTTTTAAATATAATATCTATTTGGCACTAATTTAATTGGGAAAGCATTTGCGCAGGTATTTCAGTTTGTTTTTTCCTGTTACTGTAATAAATAGGGATAGTAATGTTTAGTTTATAAATAGTTTTTATAAGATACGTTCTAAAATGCTTATGCAATTTTTGTTTATTTATTTCCTTGTGATAATTTGGGATGTATATTTTTTTTAAGTGGCACGTATCTCGTCATTTAGAGAAATTAGGTGTATTTAGAGACATTAAATGGAGCAACCTTACGCAAAAATATGAGTAAGCAAGGCAAAGAATTTAATAAAATTTCATTATAAACTTTCCCCATAAGTTGTAGTTTTTCTGGACTCATACACTATCTTCAAGTCAAGATAAATAAAAGTACTTCGAATCACTGATGTGGCGGGATTTGAGCCCGTTCCCCTTTTTAACCGCCCAAGCGCTCTGACCACTAAGCCATACTTTCTCATTATTCTAAGGCGAAAGTAGTATACGCTGTGGACAATCGCTTGAGCGGTAAATAAGAGGCGCGGATGCAAATCTTGATACGATAAATTTTTTATACGTTTTCTAAAAAAATATTTTTCTCTCCTAAATGTGGAATATGCTGTAAAAATATTAAAAACAATATTCGAATTGCTTACATGTATTCTGTTAGACAACACACGGCCTTTTGATGCGCAACACACCAAAGAAAAAAGGAAAAATTGTTGTCACAAATTATATATAAAATAAATTAATAAATTAAAATTTTAAAATTATGTAATTATTATAATTTTCTAAATAGTTTTCCTTATAAGGAACATAATAGTGACGACAGCTTCCAAGAAAATCTTTTTAAGAAGCGTTTATTAATTTCTGGCAATCGTGACTTAATATACATATTGGGTACGTACTTTTTTTTTTATTATTATTATTATTCGTATGTTAAGTAAGATTAAATTATAAGTATATATATTTGCCTGTTAACACGTAGCTTGGGAAATTCGATTCCCACTAGGGAAAGCGAATTATTTTAATTTTCTAATAATAGACAAAGCGCGGCGTTGAGTTCCGTTACTCTTCTCTAAAATGAAGTGGCTACCCAGCTATATGCGGGATACAGCGTGAAGCTCAAGAAAATTATAATATGTTTGCCAAAAGCTTAGGAATTTATTGAATTAAAATAAAAATTAGATAAGAAATATAGTTTTATCGATATCTATTTAATATTTACTATTTTAATGTTAACTCAGATCCACAGATTGATAAAGAAACTAAACAAATAGGTTTAAAAACTTTGAAATCTTAAAGAATTTCATTTCATTGAATTAATATATCATTTTTTTATACATTTTTTCTAATATTTTTGATCGCATCCCTAACTTTTGCCAGCTATAATCTAGCGACTAATTGATTAAACTTAAACATTATTGATTAAAATTCAAACTAAAGTGATTAAAGAATGCTAAGATTATTAATATAATATATAATAATAAAATAAAAAAATATCAGTAATTTTTATCATAAAAGGTATTTAAAAGAAAGTAAGTCCCCTAGAGTAGTTCCCGTTCAATAAGAAAACAATGTGTTATCTTCACTCCGAGACAGTGACCGCCCGTGACACGTTGATAATTTGTCTTTATATATCTATAGAGGTCTGGAATTCTATTTCCGGGTGAATATGTAAATAGTGTTTGTATTATTGTGGATACGGTTTCCACCAGTGGTAATGATTATATTTAATTCATTTAAATTTTTCTGTTCTGATGGACGCAGCGTTTAGTCCCGTGAAGCAAGCAATGTCTCGAAAGTTCGACGGGAAGCACTAGGTTCCCTCTATCTAGTCTGCAATGCGGGAAAAAGAAAGCTAGCTATAATTAACTGTGATAAGAAAAAAAAATCCAATACGATAGTATTGGAATTTGAACACGTAATTCTTCAAAAATCAAATGCTGAACCTATGTAAGCTATAAGATTGGAAATTATCGTGCTTCGTTAAAATTCTTGGACTTTTGTAACCAAAAATGTACTTTTTGGTTATAAGAAGGAATTTATGGCAATAATTTAAAAGACGCCAGTCGTGGCGCAGGGGCACAAAGTGTGGCTGTAAAAGTGACTGGTTGTGGGTTCGATTCCCATTCGAAGAGATGAAATATTAACTTAAATGTATATTTTCATTTCTTCGCTCTGGTGTCGAGGCAAAGCGCGGCGTTTATTTCTGCCACTCAACACGCAATGCCTCCAGAATTCGGCAGAAAGTGTGAAAAGGAGTGTCTTAACACTATGTTAACTTTACGTACCCTGCTGTGTGCAGGATACAGCGTGAAGCTGAAAAAATAACAATTAAACGACGTTTTCTTTGTTATTAATGTAAGATAAATCGATAGATATTAGGTTTCAAATATAGTTATTTGGTCTTATTTTAAGCACTACGTAAAGTAAGCAAAAGAAGAATCATCATAATTCTCATAATCATCATCGTGAATTGTCATAATCGTGTAACAAATATTTAAAAAAGAAAATAAAAGGATACAAAAATTTGTGAGGATAAACAAAAGGATACAAAACAATTGAGAACCATCTTTTTTGCCTCCTTTTTGAAATCGGATAAACTGCAAAGTAACTTAGTTTTTTTTATTTTTTTTGATTTGACTCTATAATTTTTAAATCACTATTTATTTATCATCATTGATTATATAAGTTTTGAAAAAAAAAATTGAAATTTATTTACAATTTTCCGAGGACTATAGCTACAGATTAAAAATGGCAAGGGCGTTTTTTATATAGATTACAAAAATATACAAGAAGATTTAAGTGTTCCTCACAAACTGTTTGAACAATTATAAACGTCCTTTCTCAAAAGATCAAATATAAATTGTTTGTCTTTTACAAATACTACTACCTTTTCTTCCACTTGTCCTTTTCTTCCAGCTTAAGTTTTACCTTACAGGCATTGAGTATATAATGTTAAGACACTACGTTCTCCGTTTTGGTACATTAATTGCTTCTACAGCGGGAAAGTGAAAATCTCATTTCCCCAAAAGGAGATTGAACCCACGATCATCGTGCTTGCTCACTATGGCCTAAAGTAAGTAAAAACTTATATCTACTTAATGTTATAGGTATATTCAACCGACAAATTGCGAAGAAACGACTAACAAGGGTAATGATTTGTTACTTAATAATCATAATTTATTTAATTGAAATTTAACAGGTAGCTTATAAAAAAAATCTTTTATTAAAATCTATAAAAAAATATTTTTCATATATATTGTACCAACGTATCTTAGATTTCAGAGCGATTGATAGACAACGTACATATGAATCTATTGGATACAACTTAAAAGTTGTGGGTTCGATTCCACTAGAGGAAATGATATTTAATATTATAATTTAATCGCTTTTCGTTCCTCTCATAATTCAGCGGAGAGTGGGGAACGGGAGTGTCTTAATGAAAATGAACGAACTACTAACTAACTAGAGGATTTCTCAAAAAAAAACCATTTTATGTCTTAAAGCAAGCAAGCACAGCTGCGGGCGACGACTAGTATATATATATATACTTAATAAGTGTGTTGAATAAACATTCAGGTATCGGTAATTCACCTGCCACAGAGAGGACGTTAACCGTACGATTCGTAATACTAGCGACCTTGTAGAGACCTCGTTCTTCTTCCTCAAAATTTACCTTTGATTTTCTATAAGACGCCTTTATGGCACAGTTTTTAAGTGAAAGCATACGGTAGTGGGTTTGAATCCTGTTAATTTTTATTTAATATTGTTTTGTGTGATAATTAGTGTTTTCCGAAGTCGTCTTGGCGCAGCAGCAGTTTTTGACTGTACATGTAAGGGTTGTGGCTTCGATCGCGCTTGGGGGGAAGGAATTATTTTTATTTCTCGCTCTGGCATCAAAACACAACGAGGCGTTCAGTTTTACTCAACGCCTCGTTGTGTTTCGAGTCAAGATAAGATGCAGTGATACGGGGAGTCTTTACACTAGGTTACATTGATACTAAAAAATAAATAAATAAACAGTTAAAATAAATAAATAGGGAATGGAGAGACTTGCCACTAGATGTTTTCAATAAATTTCGTAAAATTACCTTTTTTGAAATTTTTTTCTATATACTTCGGAATATATTTAGAATTTGTTTAGAAAGCTAGTAACGTAGGTACTAAAAATAGCCACTGTGGAATTGAGGCTATCGTATTTGCAGTTGGTAAATATCCGACTGTAAATGAGATGGTTATGGGTTCAATGTTCAGATGTATTTAATGTGCATATACATTTTCTTTTCTCGCTAATAATAAATAACACAAAGCGCGGCGTTAAGTTCTATTATCGAATAATTTGTTTATTCGTTTATATTTATAATATCGATGTAAGTAGTTAAATTCGATTTAAAAATTTCAAACGTACATCATCAATATGGGAAAAGGGAATATTTGAAATTAACTGGTTTTTTACGTAACGTAAGTGACATAACAATTAAAAAGTTTAACGTCATTCAATAAATCGTTAGTATTATTCATAAATTATTAAGCATAATAGACTAGTTTCTGCCCGCGCCTTCGCTACTAGTACAGAGATATATATAAAATAAATTACTTGAGGCCAGTCTTGGTGCAGGGGACAAACTGTAACTGTACCGGTTTTGGGTTCGATCGTTACTCGATGAGATTATATATTTAATTGAATGTATATTTCCATTTCTTCGCTCTAGTGTCGAGGCAAAGCGCGCCGTTGAGTTCCGCCACTCAATACACAATGCCTTCAGAATTCGGTGGGAAGTGGAGAACGGAGTGTCTTAACACTCTCAATAGGTTCTCTCTGCCTACTCTGCTGTGCGCGGGAAACAGTGTGATGCTGATTTAATTTGATTTTGAAAATGACTAGTTACGTTAGACTGCGACACTATACACGGTACACTCAGTGTATATATGGAATGTCTCTGTATGAACAAGAGTGTCTCTAAATGAAAAAAATATTGTGACACGATATTTAGCATTAATTGTTTCATCAGCCTCGGTGCGAACAAGGCTAGGTTGTTAGGTTATCTGAAATGTTGTGCATTTGTCACTCGGAAAGAAAGCAATTAAAAGTAATAAGAATATTTTTTTTTACATTTTTAAAGTGTTATTCCATACTTCGAAAAGAAAAATTATTATTTAGAAAACGTATAAAAATTTGAACGCAGCGGGACTTGAACCCGCACTTCCTGGAAACCGACTAGGCGCTCTAACCACTAAGCCATACGTTCTCATCAAGCTACGTCGAAATTTTTATACGCTTGTCACAACTTATTTATATTGTTAGCATATTTTAACTAGACATCAAAAATCTGTATCTTAAAAGTACAAACACAATATATACATTTCTGACGTTTATATCGAAAATTCGTAGTCTATCCATGCCTTTTATTCTTTCCGTCCTCACCGTAGATTTCCGTAATAAATGGGCAGTAGTTCCTAAGATTGGCGCACCCAAACAAACAAACTCGGTTTTATAATAATACTATTATTAGAATAGATATTTTGTAAGACACATTTTAGTTATCATGGAATATTTTTATAGGTTCCGTATAAAATACGGGTAATTGTTTCAGGTGTTTCAGGTAATTATAATATTTTCATATAAGTGATTGAAAAAAATTATACTATTGTTTCGAAGTTTGAAGGAGTGATGTCATCGTGGTAGATATGTGAAATGAATTGAACACACGCGGTCACCGTGAGTATACTTTTCACTCGCATCACGTGATTTGTTTATTCAGTATAGCAGGGAAGGCATAGGTAACCTTGTGTTAAAAGCCCCACTGTTCCTCCAATTTTCGGAACATTGCGTGGTGAATGGTGGAATTCAACGCTGCGCTTTGTCTTATTACCAGAGAGATGAAATAGAGATAATAAATTTCCCCGAATGGGAATTGAATCCATTACTATCAAACAGTCAGCCGCTGTGCCGCTGCGCTACGTAGGCCAATTTTTTTATCATTATTTTATTAAAAAAATATTTACGTTTAGTTAACTAAGAACTATAAAAACACGTGAATGAGTATCGTCTCTAAATACGCACTAACTCTTTCTCGACTCATCTTTCGATATTCGATTTGTAATAAATAAACATAAGCAAATAACACAGTAAAATAAAACAATTAAAAATAATTTTATTTTTAAAATATGTTGGAGAGAGAAGTTCATTGTTTTCCAAATCCGTCTTGTATCCGATCCGAATGCCGATAGTGGAAAGTGCCGTCGATAGTGGAATTTAACGCCGCACTTTATATAAATAGATTGGGAAAATTCGTAATCTATAGGTACATATAATAAATTTATAATTGACCACTGTCTGTACATGAAAGATATATGAGAAAATCTATTATTAGGGCCATGTAATAGCAAAACAAGGACTTTTTTAGTCTCAAAAACGGCTTAAAACATTTAAATACAGTTTTCACTTTTTTGTGTTTATTTTATTTCAATCGGTTGATAAATAAAAAGTTGTTAATATAAAGTTTTTACTCCCCATTTTGTCAGCAAAATTGCTAGTTTCATTTACAATGTTTAGATAAATAAAATAAAATAAAAATAAAAAAGCCTTTTATTGACCGAATATTTAGATATTATTTTCAAAATAATAATGTTATTAGAAGACGAAAATAATTCAATTAATTAATAGGTCATTGTGGAGTTCAAGCAGGCGAAGCCGCGAGTGGATCGCTAGCTATAAATAATAAATATAGTTAATACTCTCCTAAGTTTGACTTCCACCTACAACTGTCGCGTAATCACATTCATGGTCCAACTGCGCCACGGCGATAGACAAAATATTATATATAGAAAATCAAAATCATTTTAAATCGCTGTCCCCGCACACAGCATGATATGCAGAGAGAACTCAGTGCAACTTACAACAACACTAGGTTCCCTCAGATTATCCTGCTTAGTGCGGGATACAGCGTGAAGTTGATCTATATATATAAGTAACCTTTCGGCACGAAGTCTAGGACTAAGTCTAAGAGGCCTAGATACAATATTGTACTGATACAAATACAATGTATATCTTTATTTGATTTATCACCGATCGAAGGTTAGAAGTTATCGGCCATGTTTGAGGAAAACTCGCTGGGAATCACCTTAGCTACAGCCTTACGGTACTGTACATGTTACGTATGTTACTAGGTTGCATATTTTTTTGCTTTTCCTAGATTTCCATAGCTTAGACGAAAAGATCTAAATTATAGATAGAAATAATTCGCTTTCTGAATATTGTTTTTCCTCATTGTGATTTTTGTAAATTCCCTCTGTATCCCGCAACTAGCAAGGTAGGCAATGGGAACCTAGGTATCTAGTGTAAGACATAGAAATCTAGTGTAAATCTACGACCCGGTACTAATAACTTTCTATAGATTGGTTAGATAAAACGCGAGATTGAGTGACGTCACTTACTGGTAACTACGCGAACTGGTAACTCTTTGCATGGAATTAGTGATGCGACAATTCCTTTGTATATAAATATATATATAAATGCTAAATTTCTATTTTCCTGATCTCTTTGTACGTATTCTCTGAATGCGTGGAATATATAGTGGAATTTAACGCCGCATTATATCTATATAGACCAAGAAAAAAATCGTGAATATAAATAAGAATAATTAAAATTTCCCCTAGTGATACTTCCGCCTACAACTGTAGCGTAATCACGCTGTATCATATAGCAGGGTTGGCAAAGGGAATCTGGGAATCAGTGTAAAGACCCTTCATTCTCTATTTTCCATCCGATTTTCAAAGCATTGCGTGAGTGACGAGACTTAACGTCGCGCTTTGCCTTGTTACCGTAGCGAAGAAATGAATATATTAAATATTTCATTTTATATTATTAGCTTCTTCACGATGTATCCCGCACATAGCAGGGTAGGCAGAAGGAACCTAGAATTAAGTCATTCCGTTCCCCTCTTTTCACCCGATTATATAGGCATTGCCTGTTGATTAGCGGAACTCAACGCCGCGCTTTGCCTGGACACCAGTGCGTAGAAATGGAAATATACATTCAATTAAATATATCATCTCATCGAGTGGTGATCGAACCTACAATCAGTCAATTTTACAGTCATACTTTGTACCCGTGCACTACAACTGGCCTCATTTTCATTTAATATTTTCATTTCCTATCTAGACAATTGTAGAGAACAGAGTAACATTTCACTAAAAACTCTCCTCTCTCTCAAACTGTACATGTATAAAATAAGAGCCAAGAAATACAATATCAAGATATCGAGCCTCGACTTCGAATGAGGTGATATTGTGCCTCGTGGCACAGAGGAACAGAATCTTTCAGTACACGTAATTGGGTTCGATCAAGGTAATGATTATATTTAAATTATTTTTATTTCCTTTTCTTTAAAGAAGTGTCATAACACTTACTTTTCTGTGCAGGCTATGCGGAAGAATACTGACTACTTATCATATAAACTACCAGCTGATATTCTATAATAGAAAAAAAAACGTTTTATTATTCTCAGCCAGCCTTGACTGCCATTAAACTATTTGACATCGTTGATTCTATCGCCACCAATACCAATAATATATTATAATGCGCAATACATATAATATATTATATTTATTATCTTAAATAAGGCATAGCGTTTAGGTATAAGCTCGACGGTTGTGTGTTCAAATTCCACTCGAGGGATTTTTTTATTATTATATATATTTTTTTGTTTTAGCTCTGGTACTACTGGTACGTTGTTTTTGCTAAAAATAAATAACGCTCTATAAAGAAAAAAATTTGAAATTTGTCACTACATTCTCTCAATCAACACAAATGAAAATTTGTTAATATTAATTAGCTGTACTGTTTAGTTTAGTAAAAAATTTTTATTATATTCTCACTGTATCCCGCATTTAGTAGGATATCCTGAAAGAACTTGGGAACTTAGCGTTAAGTCACCCCGTTCCTGTTAACGAACTTCCGTTCCCCCACTTCTCGCCGAATTCCTGAACTGCGCTTTCCTGGTATGAAGATAAAGCAAGGATCCCGCCATTTAACTCCCAATATCTCAAAAATTGGATGAAAAATGGAGAAAAGAGTCTTAAAGAGAACAGTGCGTCTTAACACTAGGTTCCCTCTCCCCAGAAAAAAAGCAAAAGAATTAAACTTTGTTCGTCAAAGCCGAGTCTTAATTAAACATATGCATATCCATTCCAAAACCTGCTATAAATACTGGGATTAAAGATAAACATATACCGTAAGTAAACAAATCCTCTTATATGTATGTTATGTAATAATTTTATATACTGTCGCTATTATTATGATTCTGAGGTAACGAGTTTGAGTAATACAAGTATACCCAATTAAGAGGTGTATTTTTTTAAAATATGCGTGGCCTGCCGGTTTGACAAAATAAATAATTCTGGAACCTAAGAATCTAGCCTCACCCTATATATCATGGTGGGGAGGGGGGAACCTAATATTAA
>DWAO01007111.1:0-10445 GCA_018230605.1 Heliconius congener
TTCAATCAATAAAATCTTTACCAGGAACCCCGCATTATTTAAAGAGGTCCCGACTGTTAATCTTAATAAACTATTATGCTTGTTTATTTTATTTTTACTTTTATGCTGTCGAGATTTTTGTTTTTACAAATATATATATATATATATATATTTTTTGTTAGGATTTATTATGGTAATGCTAATCATGATATACCTTTTTGAAATTCTCGTATTGAGCTCTTGAATTTGATTGTGGTATTCGAAACGAAAAATATTTTTTTCACTAAGTCCAATGACGTCCCACAGCCGTCATGATTATTTTTTTTAACGTCACCTTTGAAAGAACACTTGGACTGCTAATACAAATCTAATGATACCTCAAACATGTAAATCCGTTCAGCGGTTCTAGAGATATGAGGTAATAAAGAATATTACATACATACAAGAAACGCACGATAAACGTAACACTTCCTTAGCAGTCGAGAATAAAAAGTGAATCTGTCTTTGTACAACCGGTTAGGCAAAAGAAGATAATCCCTGAGTGCGGATTGAATCCAAAACCATTAATACTAACCAGAAACTACAATATTTTTTTCAGCTGCATTCTGGAGGCATTGCGTGATAAGTGGCAGAATAAAGAGAATAAGAGTCACCAGAGAAAAAAATTAATATATTAAATATTTCATGTCCTCGAATTGAACCTGTCACGTTTAGAGCCCCTGTGCTATGCCTGGCCTCATCTTAGTTTTGATATAAGCGTTATTAATTCGATCATAGTGTAATCAATTTATTCAATTCCATAATATTTTACAAAAAAGTAAAACAGTAAAACAAACATACAGACAATTTCATCATATTACGTATGTTTAAATATAAGTGAACTATTAAAAAATTTAATACAGGAACTAAACCGTGACCTCATCTCATCGCGGTCTCTTAGCGTTTCATTTTTGTCGCTTGAACGGGTTTACTCTGATTGCTTCTGATCGGTCGTTCCGCTATCTTAGGTATGAAAAAGATTTTTTTTTCCATATTATTATTATTTTTCTTTTTAGCTTCATACAATATCCCACATACAGAATCTCCATCCAATCTTAAATCTCTAATTTTGAAGACCTTGTGTTGATGTGAAACTGAAAGTCATGCTCCGTGTGACAATGAAAATAACCCCAACTGGGGATTCAACCCACAACTACATACACACACATACAGGTTGTCATGGTGCAGGTACAAGCGGGTGACCATAACCGCGACGGTTGTGGGTTCGCATTGCACCACTGGTTTTAATTCAATATTTTTGAAATTTTCAAACGCGTTTTTTGTAGTGTGTGTCAATCGATATAATTTACGTAACTAGTTATGAAAATATATGAGAGTGAAAGATTCGGATCGAAACAAATATATAAACAGAGATTAAGACATTTTTTAAATAAACCTCGCAACGTACTCGAAAGAACAAATGGGAAAACTAACAGCTAGTAAAGGCACCTTTTATCATATAATGGATTTCAACTAAAGATGTTATAAAGAGGGAGGGGGGTTAAACAGAAGAGGGCAGGGGCCACTACCCCTTACGCTCACACCATAAAGATGAATTCGTTAGAAAACAATGTGAATTGCGAATCAATTGGAGCGGAAAAGCATTTTTTTAATCAAATCGAGTAGAAAAATCAAAAATAGGCTATTACCATTACGTTTAACGAGAAGCTTTGTCATATTTTCTTTTGAACATTACAGCGAAACGGTTTTAATCCGGTACTAATCTTAATAGCTAATTGGAATGTTATTTTTCTTCGTATGTATTGAAAAAATATTTTTGTATTGTATAGTAGATTTTTATAGAAAATTTATATAGCACAACGTTTATTACTTTAATTGTAAGTGTGATCACCATGTGTCAAAGACAAGTCTTAGGTAATTCCCATTTGATCAGTTCGACAAGACCGAATGTAAGCACAACTATCCTATAAAAAATAGAGTCGAGGCGAAAGGTCGGCGTTGAGTTCCGCCACTCAACACGCAATGCCTCTAGAATTCGGCGAAAAATGGAGAACGAATTGTCTTAGTACTAGGTTCCCTCTGCCTACCCTGTATATATTCATAATTTTGTGTTTTTATTAAAACTACCTAAAAAGGAATGGTTTATAAAAAACTTTTAATTTCATTCAGTGAAACCTAAAAATAAATAGACTACCATATACCGCCAATAAAGTGACATCGTGTTAGTAACACATTTAGTGTTTCAGTCGACCAGACGAATTCAATTCCGGCCACTATAATAGATAGTAAATATTTTTTATTTATTATCTTTTGATAATATTCAGTTTTTTTCTTTAAACCTATATTAAGGAATATATTTAAATTACTTGATGTTTTTCGCTCTGGTAGACAAAGCGCAGCGTTTAGTTCCGCCATTCAAAATTTTATATCTCAATAATTGGTCAGTGCTTAGGGAACGGAATGTTTTAACACTAAGATTTCTTGTAAAATATGAGGAATTATTGGATTTGTCAAATAATATAGCAATCTTCCATAAAAATATGTATTCTTTATATAAACCACTCCCATTAAAATTAAATTGCTGTGTTGAAGTCGTCGTGGCACAACGTCTGATCGTAAACAGGACGTTTGAGGATTTGATTCCCACTTGAGAGAATTATTTTTATTCCTTCGCTCTCGCACAAAACATGCGTGTTGAATTCCGCCACACAATGTCTCGAATGCCAGGGTAACGGAGTGTCTTAAATACTAGGTTCCCTCTGGCTACCATCCTGTATGCGAGATGCAGCGTGAAGTTTAAAATAAAAAAAAACATATAATATTAAAGTAGATACCTGCATTTCTCTAGAGGACTGAGTAAATTGCCTCCGGTAAAATGATGCAAGACTACGAGTAAGAAGTACAGGCAATATTTGTTACTCGAATTAGTTTATTTCTCATGGAAATGAAACTATATTTATGTAATAATAGTGAGTAGATAGTGTAGGATTTTTGTCTAGGTGTAAGTAGGTTCAAATCTAAGAAATTTGACCAGTTACTTCGATTATAATTTTAATAAAATACTTCCAGCCTGGCTCTGTATCTGTATATCTATATAGCAAGGTTTGTCGAGAGAACATAGTGTCAAGTTATACTTGAGACATTACGTGTCGAGCAGCGAAAATAAACACCGCACTTTCTTAACTAGTCAATGAAAATAATTTAAATATAACTCCAGAGCCGAAATCGAACCAATAACCACCGCGTATACATTATAGTATCTCGAAAAACAAAGTATTTAGCATTTACACATCCATTATAGTATTTACAGTACTCATAATAGGTCGAACTTTAGTAAAAAATGAATTGTAAAAAGGAAATCAAATGAAAGAACGTTTTTAATCAAATCGTCTAGAAAGGGGCGTTAAATCGGTCATTAACTTTAACGAGAGCCTTTGTCATATTTTCTTTGGAGTTTCGTTATAGTGAAATGCAATTAATTTTCTTCTCAATTTAATAATTGGAATAGATTCAATTGATTTTGTTTGTGTGGTTCGGAATTATGGATGTTTGTTCTATAGGTTTAGTAGTGTGATGGATAGTATTTATTAGAAACGTTAGTTGTAAGTTCGAGTCTAACCGATTTCGGTTCTAATTGATTTTGTTCGATCTAAGTACGCGGAGGAGGGAGGCCGTCGTGGCGTATGGGTACAAATGTGGGAATAATCGTAATTACATTGGTTGTTACGATTATTGGTTCATTTGTATCCATATATAGAAAGGTTCTGGTTCCACTCGAGGGAATGAGATATTTAATATATTTTTTCTCGCTTAGGTAACGGGGCAAAGCGCAGCTTTGAGTTACGTCATTCAACACGCAATATCTTAAAAATTCGGCCTAAAGTGGAGAACGGTAGTGTTTTAATGGGACAGGAATATCTTAATACTAGGTACCGTCGCCTATCCTGCTATGTGCGGAATACAGCGTGAAGCTATAAAAAAGTAATATTTAGTAGGCGCTAAACAATCAATGTTCGAAGAAAATCTCCAGCGATACAAAATTTCTTAAGTAAATTTAATTAATAGAAAGTTATTAAGATTAATATTGAAAAGGATTATTATTTTATTTTGTACAGCTTTATTTAAATTCTATGTTCTTATCAAATTTTTCTATACATTTAAAAATCTTTATCTCCAATATAGTAAAACCAATCTACACAAGCTACGGAATACTAAAATTTAAAACAGAAAAAACTTCACTAGGTTTTTCATAAAACACTGCGCCGTGTGCATTACAAACAAAACGCTTATATCGCGAGCCAATATTGGTAGTTAGTGTGCGTGTCCAATCCAATAACCCAACTCGTTTCATTGACGCCCGTCAAATTGAATATAAAATATTACAGTGGAACAAAAATATGCCTTCGCTAATGAAATTATATTATGCAAGGATACCTTTATTAATTACCGGATTAATCGCGTATGTATAATACTAATATTTTTTCGAACACTTTGCAGTAGTCGGTGGTCACGGGTAGACTGAGGTGGCATTCGTCTGTCAGTTGACATAATTATTATATCAAACTACCGCCAAAGATTTCTTAATTGCCTCGCGTTGTCTCTTTTTCTTGCTCCTCTAAGCTTACATGCTAAATTTCAACCTTTAAAGTTAAGTCATTTCAGTTGTGCGTTGTCAGACACTCGACACTCGATAACGGAATGATAGAAACATATGGAAAAACGGAGTTGTTTTATATATATTGTTTTATAAGGTCTATTTATTATATATATTTATATCTAAGAAACCTAAAAAAATCTTTTAACTCATTTGTTTTGACGCCGTGGCGCAGTGGAACGCGATGGTTGTGAGTTCGATCTCATTCGGGAGAATAAATACATTTAAATATGTTCTTTTCCATTCTGGAAGACAAAGCGCGTTATTGAATTCTGTCACTTAACACACAATATAGAATCACAATTTTTTAACACTATAGCCACTGCCTGAACTGATTGATATACTACTGCTACATTAGGGATATAACGTGAAGATATGAGTAATATATGTATTTATTACCGCAATTATCCTATAACGTTTTTAACATTTTTAAAGTGTTAATCCACACTTAGGAAAGAAAAATACTTATTTAGAAAACGTATAAAAATTTGAACGTAGCGGGACTCGAACCCGCGCCTCCTGGAAACTGACCAGGCGCTCTGACCACTACGCCATACATATGGCTAAGTATTTACCATAAATAATAAATATATAATAAGTATTTATCATATAACGTTTTTAAATAATAAATAATTTAGCACCAATAATGAATCAACAAAATTCACTTAAAAAATTGCTCGCTAATCGATACCTGATCATGAAGACGTTTAATCTTTATCCGAGGCGTTGAAAGCTTGAGTGAAATTAAAAAAGTTTTGGACGCGGCGCCATCTTGCTGTGACCAGCGATGTGGTAAACTAATATACTTGACATTATTTTTTCAGATTCACGTTGTGTTTCTCTACTCAACACGCAATGCTTGGTACATTGCATGTTAAGTAGAGAAACTAAACGCCGCGATTTACTTGTTACTAAAGTATCACAATGTAAATAGTTTCCCCTATGGGAATCGAATCCATAACCAGAAATATAGTAAAACTTTATGCCGTTACACCTAATCTGCTAAATGTGGGATATTGTGTACAACTATAATAATAATAACTTATTATAAAGGGCATACATGACTGCCATCGTGACGGTTGCGATTCGATTCCCACTCGGGACACTGAAATATTTAATTTTATTTTCACGCACGCAGATTTTGGCATAAAACGGAGAATAGAAGTGTCTTAACACTAGGTTTCTAGGTTTTTCCGGTCTACCCTGCTACGAGTGATATATGGCGTGAAGTTAGTTGAGATGGATCAGTATAATTCATTATGAAATCATAGCATTTTTTCTAATTTAAACTGTATTTTGTATTAAGAGAAAATATTTTTTATTGATTATTAAATATATTTTGCATTTGCCTCAATAGATTTTAACTTATGACCGTCAGATTATGAATTTTACTCATTTCCACAAACCACAACACTAGAAATCAACTCATCGAACATTACGAATAAAATTTCAAGCTACAAAAGTTTCACGACAAGAACTTTTATTTTCCCGTTAAACTCAAACCACGAATTTTCCATGATTGAACCTGTAAAAGTTCAATAATAATTAAACTGACAAGACGTTTGATCTTAACGAGTATTATAAAGTGGGCTATAAAGCTCTCGAGCAAAATGATGAATCTAAAAATTCCGGTCTCGTAACAATTTCAGTCAATTCGATACCTGAGGGAAATTACCATTGATAACTTATAATGCCGCAATACGTTTTTTTTTAGAATATTTTGTAATATATACTTGGGTGTTCGTAAATGTTGAGTTGGCTTTTTAGAAGTTTCGTGGAGTGGCAATAATATTATATTATAAGCAGTATTAGACAACTCCATTTAGGCCCAGTGTCTGAGAATTATTACGACGGTTATTGGTTCTATTTCCACTTGGAGATTTATTTTTATTTCTTTTCTACGCTCCGTTATATATTACACGGTTATAGTAATGGATACTACAAGGTTTCTTGTATAAAGAAATAATAGGAAACACATGGAAGGCCTCGATCTCGGCAGAGACAGCATAGTGTTAGAACTCTCCGTCACTTACGTACCGTTAACTATTTCGAGACTTCGTACGTTGGGAATTTTCCATTTTACGTTTCGAAATCGCAAATAAAGTCGCGGGCGACGACTAGTATTAGCATAGTAATAAAGAAATATCGTCATATATTTATAGACATTCAAGCTCTCAAGAGTACTCTTGACAATGCGTCGGACCGGGAGCAGCATTTATTGCATTTTTGAAGACTACCAATATACGGGACACATGTGCTTCATTCTTATACAATGTAGCCTATTTTATACTTGAATTTGCCTTAATATTTTTGCTTCACACTACAATTTCTGTGAGGATAAAACTTCTCAAGGAATTCAATTTTACTTTAGAAAAAAAAGTACTTAGTGGGATTCGAAGCCGCGCTTTTTGGTTACCGCCCAGACGTTCTAGCTACCAAGTCATACGTCTTAATAGAGAACTATATCGAAATTCTTATACGATATACACTTATTAATACTATGAGAGCGAATTTTCACAATTGTTTTCTAAACTACAATCTTTCCTTTGTATGGTATAACAGTTCGAAAGTTATTGAAATTCCTTTTTGTCATAGTATAATTAGTTATATTACCAGATTTTAGATATCAATTTAATGTATACTACCTATGATATGTAAACTTCACTTCAAAACATTAGAATTACAAACAACCTCTGACAAACAAACAAAAGTATATAAGTAATATGTTGAATTTGGACTTCAGAAAGACAGAAAGAACTTACATTATGAACTGATTACAAAAAACAGCTACACGCTTTTTAGGGAATCTAGTGTTAAGACTCCGTTTTCCACCTTCCGTCCAACTTTTGAGACATAACACAAAACCTAGCTCAATGCCGCACTTTATCTATTAGAGCGAGAGAATGAAAATCATCATCAATCATTTAATATTACACCCGAGCGGGAATCGAACCTCCAACCATTACGATTTCAATAAGACACGGTGGCACTACACCACGACTGCCTCGGTGCAATGTGAAATGGAATAATTCAAATTCCACTCAAGTATTTTGCAGTATACTTAAGTGGAAAAATTAAAGCTGGGACATGTCATTGCGCCATTTAACTTTCACAAAGCAGTTCAATTAAAGAAAATAAATAAAAAAAAGGTTAAGTGCGAGTCGGACTCGCCCACTATGGCTTCCGTACGATTTTCAGGATAGCAGGTAATAACAAACACACTCATTTCGTTTGACATCAACTATAAATATAAATTTGTAATGATTTTTTTCCATTAAATATCTATAAATTTCAAGTTTTTGAGTTTTTCCCTTTATTTGTATTGTAGGTTCTCTCTTCTTGCCAGATTTCATAACTTTAGGTCCACGGGAAATACCATATAGGTTTAGATTACGTAAAAAAATTCATACATAATGCAGCAAAATCAGTGCATAAGTGCTTTTATCTTTTAATTGCGTTGGCTTAGAAGCTTGATGTTTTATATGCCTCAAGGCACTATAGACTTAAATATATGATGTTATATTTAGCTTGATACCTTTACGCGATCTTGAGATAAATGGTCTTGACAGACTGACAGACGGACAACGAAGTAATTCTATAAGGATTCTATTTTTATCTTTTGAGATACGGAACCCTAAACAGAAACAAAATTGCAAGAAATTAGCACTAACTACCCATAACTAGCGGTATTTAAATGAAACGCTAAGATTTTTTTTAAGTTGAAACTAAATTATTTGATACACTTTTTATCACAGCTTTTCGATAACTTCGCGGAGCTTTTGTGTGGACTTCCTCTACCTGCAGATAGTCGGCGGCGCTCGGAATAAAATCTAAATGTAAATGTATTTTTTAATGTTGAATACTTTATTGTTAAGAGGAAATCGTTTCTTTATTTTTTTCTTATATATATATGGTGTTTATATGGTGTTTTTATTAATATTTCTTGAGGAATAATATGTAGGCCAAGATGTTACATCGTTTTTGTACCTTCACGCTTTATCCCACACATTGCAATCTTTCTATGTGAGCAGCCCAGCCAGAAGGAACTTGGGAATCTAGTGTTACACCACTCCGTTTCCCATTAAGACATTCTGGTTCTTCACTTTCCGCCAAATCCTTTAGGCATTGGATGTTGAATGGTGGAACTTAACTCCAAGCGATATTAGGTTTTGTGTCGGATTAATTTCTGAGTTGGACTTATTTAGCTCGTTAAATAGTAAGCTTTACGCTTTTTCCCGTATAGTAGGGTAGGTAGAGAAAACCATGTTAAAACACTTCGTCCCCGACTTTCCGTAAAAATACGTTGATATTACGTGTTGAGTGGTGGAACTCAATGCTGTGAGAAAATGAGAATAATTTAAATATATTTCTGAGTGGAAATCGAACCTGGAAATTAAAAAAATTGTTTACAATTTAAGTACTTTATATGTATATTTAATCACTCTTGTGGTTGAGGTACTATAAATCAACGTTAAATTATTTACATCTAAATAGAGGAATGTGGTGATACAAAATAACGAGTCACTTAGAATTCAGTGAACCACTAAGATGAGAGAGATTTGTCACATAAAAAACATAACTTCATTATCGTATTTCCTTTAGTGCCAGGGCAAAGTAAATCAACTTGCTAATACCATTCTTGAGTCTTTTATTAAAATAAGCGCTGCATTTGAGATTTTCTTCAAGCAATAGAATAAAGTGTAGAATAGAATATTCATGTAGCTGACGAGTTCTTAACTTTTTTTTCTTAACGCCTTCAGTATTTTCAATCTTCACTTCGAATTCATGTTCAATGGTGCTATGAATTTTATTTTGACTTCACACTGTATTCTGCATATAGCAGAGATGGTCAGATCTTAGTATATGTATAAGATAACTTAAACTCTAGTATTCTATAATGAATATATTTAAAAAATAATGGCTGCACTAAAGTTATACATACAGTCTATAGTCTATAGTCTTCTACTACTAGGCTATATCCCGCACACAGCAGTGTGATAATCTAGTGTTAGGATACTCCGTTCCCCATTTTTCACTGAAATCTGGAGACATTGCGTCTTGTGTGGCGGAACTCAGTACCCCGCTTTACCAAGTTTATTTTAACTATTCCAAGTAAATTCTTTATTACTTACCCAAATTCTAGGCAAATATTTAGGTCATCAAAATCACAAATCTAGAAATTACTATCTAAACACACTCCGTAAAACGAACAAACAGTCATTATCCTGTTTCCTAATCCCAAATCTCAGGGTCGGACTTTTAGCAAATTACTCGTAAAGCTTTTGTGAGAGCCGATCGGATAGTTAGGAGTTGGCAAGTGCGGATAAAGCCGGTCAAGTTTCCTGCATCTTCGTAGTCTTGGAAGTTTAGTCTTGGGGGATGAAAGGGGTGGCTACCCCTTTTGATTTTGTCCTAGCGCAAGTTTAATTGCCCTAAGAAACTTGGAACCGGTCAATTGGTTCGATTAATAAGATTAGAGCAAGTGCTAGTTTTAAACTGTGTTAGGTGTTTTATTAATTATGTTTAGAGTGTGAGTATCAAATTCTGTGGGTAATGTTGAAAGGTATTATTTGTTTTCATTAATAATTCTTCATATTTTATGTGGGAGGTCTGTGTATCTAAATAATTATTCAGGCCTGTTTGTCGATGTATAATTTTTTTAGGGTTCCTAACTTAAAAGGCAAAACGGGACCTTATAACCTAAACTCCGCTGTTCGGTCTGTTTGTCAGTCTGTCCTTTTGCCTGTGTAAAAGCAATTCATAAGGCACAGCCTGGTTAGTAAACAGTTTTATTTTTGACTGATGATGTAGA
>DWAO01007112.1:0-10444 GCA_018230605.1 Heliconius congener
GGTTCAGTACTTTCAGAGAAAAATGTGACCATACATATCGACAGACAGATAGACAAGAAATTAAAAAAAAATCTTTTTGCTTTCTATTTTTCTTTTTAAGTATCCCTCTATCCATTTCAGTCAAAATTACTAAATGTACAGACGAGATATTTTTTCTGTCTTATTATATATAGAGATAACAATAATAATAAAAAGGTTTCATAAAATTGATGTGTTCTTTTTAAAATATATGTAAAAGAATAACGACCGTAGTTTATGTAAAGGTTAAAATAAGAAAGAAACCTGTTTAATCATTACATAAATTTTACTTTAAAGGAACATTTTAGAATAAATATAGATTTTTTGTATACATAATAATAAGAACAAAAAATACCAACCGAATGTCTGTAGTTTTATATTACATTCAAATGAGTAAAAATTTAATATTTTTCCTTGTATTACCTGTCCAAAATTTCCTTGTCCTAATAATGTTTGAAGCCTGAGCTTATTTCTTGGGAATTCCCATTTTTGATCAGGCTTAGTAGGAGTGGGTAGCGGAGGACGGGCTACTGGAGTAATCGGCGATTCTTTTTTAATATCACCACCATCGTCGAAATAGCCTTCGTATTCGGTATCGATTTCTTTAGTTTTCTTATTCAATATATTTCGTAGAACAAACGCTACTACAGCTATAACTGGTAAAAAGCCTAAGCCAGCCAAAACATATGACGCTGTGTAAGTTTTTTCAGCTTCGATCACAACTTCTTCGTTTTGTGAATCACCACTGTCTATTATTAGCGTATTATTTGTAGTTTTATTGGCTTTTATAGGGTCATTTAATATGAGAGGTTTAGAACTAGATTCTAAGGAAGTACGTGATGTGATGATGAACGATTTGATTGTATTTTCTGTTGTTTCAGGGTTTGATGCTGGTAATGTTGTGGGTAATGTGGTTGAGCTAGTTAGTTCTAATTCATTAATGGTTGTTAAACTAGGGGCAGACGTTGTACTAGTTGTAGTAGTGCTAGTAGTGGTGGTTGTAGTTGTAGTAGTGGTTGTGGTTGTTGGTCGACGCCTTCTTAGTATGTTTTTTGGTTTTATAGTAATTCCATTGGTTGAATTCTGGTTGTCGCTTTGTGGTAACAAAATAGCTACTTTATCAATTGACTTAAAAGTTGTAGCTTCTTGCAGAAATTTATCGCTGGTTGGGGGAAACTCAGAGAATGGTGTAAAAGCTGCCGAAGTTGAAGTCGAAAATAACTTTGGACCTTCAGTGGTAGTTGTTCTGATTCGTATTCGATGTCTAAATGGTCTTACAGTTGTGGGTGGAGGTGTGCTACTTTCTGTTTCATTTACTAAAACGATTTGTGGAACAGTGATATTCTTAGCTTCCTCTAACAGATCAGTTACTGTAGTGTTATCTGTTGTTAAATTATCTGTTTTATTTTGTCCTTTGACAGATGACGTTATTGATACTGAAGTAACCACTGCTGTGTATACTGAAGTAGAGGCCTTTTCTGTTGTAGTTACATTCAGTAATTCTGGTGCCACATTTTCTTTACTAGATAATGTGCTTACTCTAGATGGGCGTCTGCGTAAATTAAAGTAAGTTCTTGTAAAATTTCTTGGTTGAGTTGTTGTATTACTTGTTTTATTTAAATCTTTTGCATTAGAAGTGATTAATAAGTCTTGTAGTGTATCATTTATGCTGATCTTTTCTTTGTCGTTAACTAAAACACTTGGAGTAACATTTTGTACAATTGACTCAGTTACATTCAGTTGCATTATCGAAGTTGGTTTGGATGTCGATTGTGTTGTACTTGAATATTTTCTATAAGCATTAACTAATCCGACATGACGGGCTGGCGCAGGACCCTTTACAGTGTTTCTAATTTTATTTTTTTCAATAACATTTTTTACTACAGATACATCCATGTCTTCATTAATTTCTTCTTCACCAGCACTACTGTTTTTATATTTTTCTGTAGCGGAATATCTTGAATTAAATTTTCGTTTTTCTGAAGGTGACGCTATAAAGTTAACTGATTTAGTAGATGCTGAGAGTGATGGTAAATTTGTCAAATTATCAGTAATTGCTTGTCCTCCAATCTTCTGGCCAAAAAATATGAATGGTGCCATTTCTTCATCTGGTAATTCTGATTCCAGTGGTCGGAAATGGTTATATATCTCCTCTGACATGAACAAAGTTTGATTGAGCTTCTCATTTTCCGTTTTTTCCAATTTAATATTCTGAATATTTGTACTATTTGCTATTGAATTAACTTCGGGTTTTTCTTCTTTTTCTGGTTCTGTAGACGGTGTAGTTTTTTCCTTTTCTTCATTTGATATTGTAGTAGTATCAGGGTAATATGTTATATTATCTTTAATTTCGTTACTTGAAGGTATTTTATTTAATTCCAAATGGCCATGTGTTACATTATCTGTGTCAGAATAATTAAGTAAGTAAAGTCCATGATTAGATTCATCCACTTGGAATTCTTCTTCGGGATCTAATTCAACTTCCTTATCAAGTCCTTCTAACTTTTCTGGTGGAACATAAACTATTGCGCTCCCAGTAGTAGTCTCTGTGATTAATGTCCTATTTCCGAAATCTTTCCTTCTATTATTTAAAAATCCACCCCTGCTTTTATTTTCTTGATACAGTACTCTTGGTACGAATAAGTGCCTGATTTCATGTGGTTTGATTTCTTGTCGGACTTCCTTGTTGCCTTCGCGCGAAACAAGTTTAAGTGTTGGTGCAATTGCCTCATTTGTAGAGTTTTCAAATGTTATTCTTTTCACTACAGAACTATTCGAATCTCTAATTTCCAGTTGAGCGAACGTCGTATTACCCCTGAAAAATAGAAAAATATTATGTTAACATCGTTCGAATAATATGTAATTATTTTGAATTCTTATAAACTTCGTATCTATGTACTTTAACCAAAATAATACACAAATGAACTAATTTTGCAAATTATGTATTGGAAATTTGCAAATTAGTAAGGCTATAGGCTATTGTTCCCTTTCATTTCAAATATTTACTATTATTTCTAAAAAACTAATGAAAAAATCTCATTGGCAAAGCATTTTAGTTCTCTTCTGTCAAAAAATATGTAAAAACAAAAATAAGCAGAACGAATAACATAATAGTAGTGTATAGAAGTCAATTTATTAGTGATCTTACTTGTGAGACTTATGTGCCAAATTGGCAATAGTATTGATATGAGTAGTCAGTCTTCCAGTCAGCAACTGTCTCCGTCTCGCTGCCAAAAGAGACAATAGTTGCGAGTCCCGCGTCGTGTTGACGCTACTTTGCGTTGTAGTTCGCCGTGCGCTCCCTGAAATTTTTATAATAAAATAAATTAAAACTTTATTAAATTAATTTCACGCTGTGTCCCGCTTCTAGCACGGTAGGCAGAGGGAACTCAATGTTAAGATACTCCATTTTCCACTTTCCACTCTATTTTTAAGATATTTCGAGCTGACTAGTGGAACTTAACGCTGCGGTTTGTCTTGATACAAGGGCGAGGAAATGAAAATGGATATTTTTTCTGAGTGGAAACTGAACCCACAAGCGTCACATTTTTGGTTAGAAGCTATATCGCTGTGCTACGCGAGCTTCAATTCTAACTATAAAGTATATATTATTCGCTTATATAAAATTAATATTGATTATGGTCAGTAAAAATTATACCTTTCCATAATAGAGATTTTTAATATAAGCACGTGTATATTAACGAGTAAAACAAACACAGTAGATTAGTTGTACTAAGATATGTATGTAGTGTATAATATATTTTATGTCGTACATTTTCTAATATTTTTTTTTGCAATAACAATAAGAACCGTACTAAATATTGTAAAAGCCACAAGTCATAACAATTATAAACCAAAAATTAACTTAGAGCGTATAATTTTGTCGCCACAACTAGCCTCAAATTGCAGATTGCATGACAATAATTAGATATAATCAAGATGAATCCTTCACCTCAAAACTAAACAATGGCAGATGAAATGCAAACAAGCCAGATTATCGCTAAAACCTTGACACGATGAGAAAGCTTGGTGATCAGACAAAATATTGTAAATTGTGGCAAATATAGATACATGTATATATACTAAAATTGTTATCATTCTCAACGTTAAGTCTACTGTAAAAAATAAAGTAAATTAAATCTTTTTCATTTTTACGATTAATAATATAAGATATATTCATCTATTATTAGGTTTCAATACAAACAAAAGATGAATCAACATTTCTTTAATAAAACATATACATTGACTCAAGTAAAAAGGTGGCACGAACGCACGCGCAGTGAAATTTGAAGACACGCGAGATTTCTAAACGCAAGCAAAAAGATAATTAGTTTTAATGGTAATTATTAAATAATCATCCTCTATTAACTTTTATTAAACTTATGTTAACAAAAGTAACTTTTATTTAACTTCTTCCTGCGACTTCGCCCTCGTGGTTAAATGGAAATAACTTATAGTTTTATTTGATACATGACAAGTTCTTCCCGAGGTGACTCTGATTGAAGATATAATGTGTAAAACATTATATCTTCAATCAGAGTCACCTCGGAGTCAGAGTCAATCGAAGAGTCAATCGAAACGATTAACATGTATCATAACTTAAAGCCTTCGTCGACAAATGGACTATCCAGCACAAAAATATTATCAATTTGAACCACTAATTCCTTGTGATACTAGAACAAAACAAATTCTACAGCTTTTTATAATATTAAGTAGATAAGTTTATATAAATACATACAAGTATAGGTGTTTCACTGGTACAATTAATAGAAAATACAAGTGTATCATAATAATATACTGAATCATTCAGTGATGATCTTCTTACGAGTGTTTTTGTTTTTTTGATTATTTAAATCTTCTAATGTAGAAGATGATTTTTTGTAGTTCAGTTAAGAATCCTTTAACTGAACACAAGACAGACTTTTACCAGTTTAATTTCGTTTTGGTGCAATATTTATATTTAAAATATTTTAAATTTTTTAGTCTTCATCAATATTACTTTTGCAAGCACTTTTAAAATCGAATCGATGGACATAAGAATATACACAGAGCCGACACAATTAATATTATTATCCTAATAAACCATTTTATATTCCTCTAACATATAGACCGTCTAATCTTTAAAGTTCTAGATGATAAACAAATGAAGTTATGAATCATATTTATTAATAAAGTAGCACGGTCATGTTGCAGCTACGCGCAACTGCTACCTTACGAGTTGGTATTTAGCATATTTAATCATATCCTAAAAGAGTTGCTGACGTTTGTAAGCATACAGATTTTGAATTAAAGAGTTTATTAAAAAAAAGGTCTAAAACACAAAAATATTAAGTGCCTCGAAAGCTATAGCTTTGTCAAATAAGCTACTTATAACTGTAAAATTTTATGAGGATACAGTAGTTACAAGTGTTAAAAGTGAAACTTAGATAATACATTAACAATAACCAGATAACCTTAAATATATCAAAAGTGGTTACTGTGGCTCAACCTGCCGAGATAAAAGTATGTCATCGTGGACTCTTTCATAGAAATTGACAATATTTTTGTAAAATATTAGAGTCAGCGCACGCCATTAAGCCTTCATTAGGCACATTTTGTGCGTTTTCTTACAACAACAAAATCCTACAAAAACTAAAAAAATACTGTAATATATTGAATATAATAGGGTTTTTCGGGTTGCTTAGCAACGGTTATAATTAATATTTTAGACAATAAATTGCATGTCAAAGAAAAAGATATTTTAATATATTAATACATATTGAGAATATTATAAATTTGAGAAAAAAGTAGCCAAGATCCTCAAGTATCTCTATATGAAATTTTATCACAATCGGATCAGCGGATTAGCCGTGATTGCATCACCGACAGAAAGATAGACAAACAGATAGATAGACAGAGTTACTTTCGAATTTATAAGATAAGTATGGATAGAGGTTTTAGAGATTGAAAAATAGAATGGCCTATTTACACTTGTAGCATTTCAATTTTATTTGCAATGCCGCTCACATTCCGTTAGAACGGCCTAATGCCGATGGAATGTTTCACAATAGCATCCTGTTATCCTACACAATTAGAGAATGTTCTAATTTTATAGGATAAACTTTTATTATTGTAAGAATTTTCTCACGTGGATACCATTGAACATACAATTGTCATGTTTGCAGACACTATCGCCGCATTTCATTTTGTCTAAGAGTTTTTTATTAGTTAAAACACTTTGCTCCCCATTTTCCAGTCCATCACGATTTTTTTTTTATTTCGTGTTAGAACTCTAACTTGCGCTTTGTCTTATTCCAAAGAGAGGATCATGGAAAACGAAAATAATTTATTTTATCAAGTGAGATTCGAATCTACAACCGGCGCGCCTATACCACTGCACCAAAACGGCCCGTCCTATTAATAATAATAATGATGATAGTAAAGTATAATAATTGAAACAGCAAAAAATTTGAACCTACAACCACCAACAGTACGGTGTTATTTAAACGCAATATTGAAAATCCAAAATGCATTACAATAAAAAAAAAACTATTTAAACAATAGGAAATTACAAGCTATTTCAATACGTTGCACTATTCAATTCTAAATCTGACCTAAAACTAGAAACAGCGAGTAAAAGCTTGGGAAAATAGATTTTGCAAGAATTTATGACTCCATCGTAGCGTAGTTTGTGTTCAACTGACTGAACGTTATGGTTGTGGGTTCGAATAATGCTCGAGGGAAAAGAGATCTATATATATTATAACACACATGCACACACACACACCTTTTTCATTAATAATTGAATGGTTGACAGTCAATGTACTGCGGGAACCACTGATTATAGAAAGATGATATTTGGCATTAGGTACTTGCAAACAAATTTAAAGTTAATATTTTTTTTTGCCAGTTATTAGAACAAAATACTTTAATAAAGTCAAAAATTTCAATAAAAAAAACTTCTTAAATCAACCTGTGAATGTGAACTTTATATGTTGATGTATCACTTCACAGAAACACTTATAAACAACCGAATAAATAGACAATAACTAAAAGAATAAAATAAAAGACGATTATATTACAATTAAACGTCATTACCTCGTTTCTACTGCAGCTATACGGCATATAATATTTATTACGTTACTGTCTAAACTCTAAAGTATGCACGTAATACGCAGGCTGGTATTTTGTTACCGTTTGACAATCACTGTGACCGCATTCATTTGAATACGTACTTAAGTTACTTGATTTTGGCTGAAAATTAGCTCGAACATTTTGGACGCCCTCGTGGCGTAGTAGATCAACGTCTGACTGTAAACGCGAGAATAACAGGTTGGATTCCCTTTCGGGGGAATAAGTTTTTTTTATTTTCTCGCTCTGGTGATAAGACGAAGCCCGGTTTTAAGCTCCTCCGCGACACAACACGTGTCCGAAATTAGGCTGAAATGAAAAAACGTTTAATTTTTAAATAAAGTCAATCTATTTCTTCTTTTCATAAACTCAAAGAACTCATAACGTATTTATGAATATGTATTATTATTATATGTAATTGTGTTGAAAATTCTGAACCTACGTGAAGTTAATTGATTCATATATTTCATAATGTCCATTCAATTTACATTAGCTTTCTCACAATATAGTAGACAAGCATTCGTCACAAATCGCTTACTTACCCATACATCGAAAACGGTAGCTACTAACGTAATAGTTAACGTGACTGTGGCAAAAACAATTATGTGCCACAACTACTATTCTCACACTATTAACAAACGACTACACAACGAAACAAAAAGTTTAAAAATTACGCATAATATGTTTTACAATATATAATTACATGTAATTTACAGTTTTACATTAACTATTTATATGAGATGTCGTTTTCATTTATGAATTAATATACAAATAAAGAATGAAAACGACATCTCAAGATCGCCCTCAGAGTCAAAAGCGGTTTGCAAATACGGATCTTAATTTGTTCTATACATGTGATTGAAAAGCTGCCTTAATTTTGATAAGATATACAAAATCAATTTACGGTCGTGGCGTCTCTGGTAGGCATGGCGTTGAATCGCTTGGACCGAAAATCGAACGACCGAAATACGGGAAGTTCCGTCCACTACCTTCCTTCATTCTTTTTATAATGAACTTAAAAGCCGACAAATATTACACTATTCTGTCTCAATCACTACGACGATGATGTCAGTAATAACAAAAAAAAATTCCATTGCTTAACTATGTCTTCAAAGTTGGTTAAAACATGAAGCACAATAGTTTATACGTATTCACATAAATGTATGACAAAATTTATCTAACATTGTATTTTATATACATCGTATAATAAAGCCTTGACGTTCCGAGATTGCTCACTGCGTTTGTTACAAACATGCAACGTAATTTTATGGGAATTCATTCATATCTTTACTAAATATGATTAAAAATATGCAATTTTGACTAAATTATGTAATTTTACTATAACGATATGAATTAATATCTTGATTTTAGTGGCACATAGTTTGAGTGCAAACGTGATGGTTGTAAGTTCAACCATTTTCCTTGCTCTTGTGGACAAAGAATTGAGTTCGTTGAGTACCTCCTTTCAACACATAATGTCTTAAAATTCGCTGGACGGTGGGGAACGGATCTGGTGTCTTAACACTAGGTTCTCTCTACCTAACTACTATGAGCAAATTATGCTATATATATATGCTAAATCGCAAAATCGTGCAAATGTACGTAAGTATATATTAACAATTAAAGATACTCATAACTCACGATTTTATATTACAATTTCATATTATATGACTGTGCAATATGAACCCGGGACCTCTAAGTAATGATACACGTGATTTGCTAAAATGTCAATCATTACTTTAAACCTACTTGAAATTTAATATTTATTTTTTTCTTGTTATTTTTCAATCTGTGCATTGTTTTTTTTTTAATTTCCTTTAAGAACAGACTCTTGAGATCTTGTAAAGTTTACAATCTCCATTTTCTTTTTTTTAGCTGAATGTTGTATCCCGTATACAGCAGACAGAGCCCAGTATTAAGACGCTCCATTTCATACTTTCCACGTAAATTTTCAAGACATTGCGTGTCAAAGGCGGAACTCAAGACTCAGAGTGAGATTCTTTCTCCGGTGTCAAACCTACAACCGTTGAAATAGCAGTCAGATGCAGTGCCGCTGCACCACTACTGCCTCAAAATATATTTAACTTAATTCAATTATTTACTTTAGTAATAACAAACACGGCGCGGTAGTGGTAGTATCTACAGTCTTATAAAAGAAAAAAGAGAAGAGTTCGTAGAAACAAAAGGATATTAAGGATTTAATAGTGGCACCCTAGATTTTTTTTACTTACGAAATATATATAAGAAAAATTAGTAAATATTTATTTATTCATACCACTAAGAAATCATAATACAGGATTTAGAATGTGTGTCATAGAAAGCGAAGACCTAAGGTTTTGTAACACCGCATGCAGTTTACTCACATATAATATAATCTAAGTATCTATTTACTCATAGAAGGAAATTTTGTGGTTAGAAAGGTTGACTCACTTGCCAGCTCACCGAGTAAAATTTTTATAAGGAATGATCCATTGTTGCGGACTGTTGACGTGACATTATAGGTTTGACTCCCACCTGACAAAAAAACTCGTCAAACGCGAGTTGGACTCTACTGCCGAGGCTTTCGTATCAATTTAAGGATTGTGTAATGTACAATACTAAAAACGGGAACTGTACAACTGATATAAAATTTGAAAAAATTAAGTTTCTTTTGTAACGACTTCTTTTGTTTACCTATAAATTTCCATTTTTTCGGTTTTTTTCCTTTATGCAAGTTCTGACTTTTTGCCAAATATCATAATTTCAGGACCACGGGTGTACCCTATAAATTACGGTAAAAGCGATACATAAACGTTTATATATCTTTTGTTTTCGTGACTAGAAGTTGTATAGAGCTGAATATTTGCTAGTTTCATATTGGTACCACCATGCGATCTTGAGAAACACGGTCTTGACAGACGGACAACAAGGTTATCTTTCTTTATATTTTGAGGTACACAACCCTAAAAATAAGAATGGTATGACAATCAGAAATATCATAAAATATTTCTTATATGAGAGCATTGTCCGTTTTACCATAATTACAGATTAATGTAGAAACGTGACTATTTATACGTTCTCGTGTTGATAAGCCCCGATCGCGACGCGGCCACGCGTGTCGCGATGCCGATGAAGTCATTTATAATAGCTAACGTACAGGTACTGGAATTTCTAAATAACTAAACTAATATTATAAAATTGTGAGTATTTTTTTTTTATGGAAAAAACACGGCAAACGAGCGTGCGGGTCATGACCCCGTGCAACCCCAGAGGAGCTACTGGTGCCGGCCTTTAAGATGGGTTGGGCGCCGGGGCCCGGCATTACCTGATGCGAAAC
>DWAO01007113.1:0-10442 GCA_018230605.1 Heliconius congener
CTGAACATATCGTTTGTTCTCGTTTACAAAAGTGAGCTGTTGTGCACACTCCTACTCAGACCTTAATGATACTCAGGCGGTTACTATTTAAGTATTCTAAATCATAACTATTATTAACTCTGAACTGACAGTCGATAATATTGTAAAAAAAAAAAATTCAGCTTCACGCTGCATCCCGCACACAGCAGGGTTAGCAGCAGCACAAATTATAAAGATTATCTATTTTTAGTAGCTACGAAAAATAGATAATCTTAATAATTTTTAAACAAAAAATAATTCAATATTCAAACAAATAAAATTATTTAATTATCATTATTTTTTATTTCAATGTTATATTTTTTTACAAAATATAATATTGAAATAAAATGTCGGCACGCAAGTTGCTAGCACACTTAGTCTATGGTCAAAATAAAAAAAAGGCGGGAAAGTGATGTCACCCGAACGCGGCAGGTTCATATGTCATAATCGAGAATATTTCTTTAAAAAGATTGTAATACAAGTTTTAGAAAAACAAAAATGGGTTAGAAGCTTGTTATAATAATTAATTTTTATTGAAGTATTTATTACACAGAAAAAAACTACAGATCAATCAAAAACATTTTTTATTTCTATACAATTTACATTTTCGCGTCTTACGTGCAGCGTCCTAACATTAAATATAATTTACATAAACTTTACAATAAAAGGAAAAATAATTTATAACGCAATAATTTACTATTTACAACTTATATTTTCTTTTATTCATAATTTATACATGAATTTAGGTGCGAAAAGAACTTTACGGCTAAAATTTCTTTGTGACGTCACAAAGAACAACTTTATAATTACTTTAATTTGTAAATATATATTTGAGCAAATATAATAATGGCACGTCGTAACAATAAAGTGGTGTTTCTAATGTTGTTGAACTTTGAATTGAAATTTTGAATATAATATTTTAAAAAATCACATTATTGTTGATCGTGAAGAAATTTCATTGTAGTGTAAGACAATTAGAAGTAAAATAAGTCATTTGTTGGTATTTTTGATAAGGAAAAGTTAATATTTTAAAATTGTAAACTTTCAACATTTTTTTGATTAAGAGCAAATTCGAAATTATTTTGAAAATACAATGTTAGTTTTCAAATTGTATGTAAGTTATGATTAAGAACGCTTGTGTTTGGGAATGTGCTACGGTAGTGTTGAAATGAAAGAGGCTTTGTGTTGACATGTATTTAATGTTTATTATGTACTATACCTAATACCAATGCAATAAAAACAAACTAAAATTAAAAGTTACATTATCTTAAAGTATGTAAAATGCTAGTGCTGTTCATGTTCTCAGTTCTCAGACAAGACCTCGTGTGTGTGATGTTACATTGAGCGTGGTACGTCCAGTTTCTAGTGTAACACTGTGAAATACCCTAAATTTTATTTTATTTAATCATTCATCATGTAAAATTTTACAATATTTCTTCATATTTTCCATACAATTTCATAGAGCACTTACGATAAAATTATTGACTGACAAAACAAATTTTCTTATATACATCCAACACAAATAAGCTATCACGACACCAATGTCCTATCGCTAAAACATTTATTTATTTGAAAATATTCCTAGAGAAAAAGATATGCATCTATTTACCTGATAACCATTGTTTAATCAGCTATTTTAAAGGACTATTATTTTTTTTAATTGCCCACACTATAAAACTGTTTACGCTATGAAATAAAACCATTAACGTCTTCGCTAATCTGTTACAAAACTCAGGCGTTAGAAGACGTATAGAGTTAGTATGAAAGGGCATATCATAAACAGCTATATAGACATGCTAAGACAATCCACACCGTACGAACAATCTATTAGAATATTCTAGAACGAAAATACAGCGTGACATGGCGTCCATTGAAAATCTAAATCTAATAATCAGTATATCCAAACTTTGCCGGCTATTGAATTTCAATGAAGAATAATATAATAAACTTTTAAAAAGACACTCGTTTAATATAAGCCGACAAACTTTGAACGTGATTGTGCGGGCATTATAATTAATCATATACGCCACGTTTTTTACTAAATTTTTAAGAAAAATTTATAGAAAATCTGTTACTGTCATAATTTCCACTAGTCGAATATAATTGACATCGCAATGACACTAGTAGTAACTAGCCTAGAGAGTGCTAAACTATTTCTTATAGTTACACAATTGTTTTGGTTCTCAAAACTGATCGAAACAAAAAAAAACGCATTAACACGAAACGCATGCAAATCCTGCCACATGCACATTGCAAAAAAATAATCTAAAACTAAAAAGTTAAGAAAAAAATAAAAACCTCTACCATATACCACAGTTTTTTATTTCTTGTACAATTCACAACTATCAAGTTTAATTAAAAAAAAAGAATTATTTACGAAAAAAATTATAATAAACCAAAAATATTTTACACCAAGTTGCGTAACCGTTTTGAAAATTTCAATTCAAAATCCAAATGTTTAATAAAAAACTTGACAATACTAAGCAATAGAAAACTAAAACTAATTCTAATTAATTCATAATGGGAATAATGCTTAAAAAACCTAAGTTGATAAAAAAATGCGCCTGCATTCAAATGGGGCTTCCCCAACAAAAATTAAAAAATACTAAAATTAAAAAGAAAAAAGAAAATAAAATGGAAATGTGTTACTTGAAAACTGTGTCTAATATTAACTATATGTTAATGTCTTTATGAGTGAATTAAATCACAAAAAATATAATTAAGGAATTATTAAATGTTGCCATTGCTTTTTTTAAAAAATCTCGTTAATTTGAGTATTGCATAAGCTAATCAAAATTTGCTTTATTTATCCATATCGTACCATTCTTTTTTAAATATTTTTTGCATTCTCATACATAATACTCAATATTTTTTCATGTTTTTTGTGTTTTTGTATAGCAATGGCCGATAACCGTATTTTCTCGTGTGCCAGTGTGTTTGTGTGCCGTCCGTCTTGATATGTGTGTGTGTGTTCTTCGCCATCGCCGTTAGCTAGAAGCAAATATTTTATTTCAGTTCGCATGTTCCGAGGAAAAGACGGTATAGACGAAAAATTGTATTACAAATGTCATTTTGACGTAATAATGTTACCATATTTTTGTATATGGAAACATAAAAAAAAGAAATCTGCTTTAAAATGTACTGTGTAATGTGCACACAATGTTGCCATACACATATATATTTTTCATCTATAGCGTGAATGTAAGTAAATGTTTGTAAAATTGACAAGTGAGTAGAGAAGAATAAATAATAAATATTATTTAAAAGGAAAGATATAAATAAAAAAAAACAAAAATCATTAAAAAACCAGGACTAGTAAGAAATTGACTTGAGTTCCGCGTAAAAGACATGTATCCCAATATAATATGTAATATAACTAATTATTATTTGTCACTTTGATATGTAGGTGTTTTACAAGCAATACAACAACACACAATTAAACAACTAAGAGCTCTCACAGATCGTTTGAAATATTATCAAAAGACGAAATAAAAACAAACCACCATCTTAATAAAAAAAGTAAAAGCACAGATAATATTCCAATACGATGATAAATTACAAAAATTGACATTTCAAAAGCAATGTACAGTCGAGCACGACATGTCTAATCTATGTATTACTATAAAATATTTAGCATTTTATATTAAAATCTAGATCGAGTAAGCCTAGAAAGCGTTCCGTCTCCTCACAAAATATACGACAATAGTGCACGACTATACAATACAATACAATTATTTATCTACAATTTTTTTAATATTATCTCGAAAATTGACTTCGCAGCCATATCAACTGGTAGATATGTAATTCTTTACACGTTTGTTAAAAAAGCGTTTTAGGATTTTGACATTTTTACTTGAAATCAACGAAAATAATATTCATAATTACATTTTATTGCAGAAAAATTAAAAAAAAGTAACTTAAATATAGTTTTATAGGCATTTCTTATAAATGTAACCACCTATTGAGACTAAAGTGCTTATTTATATTATAATAAAATAACATTTAATAATAATATCTCTTTAATTAATTTTACCTTGTGTATTTGAATATACCATACAGATAATATAAACATGGCAAAGGTTCAAAATTATTCTGCTAAGTAAAAACATTATAAGTTTAAAGAAAAATATTTTTTATTTTTTATTAACACTGATTATATTTTTTTAAATAAATAAACTTCTGTCATTTATGTTACATCAGGTACTTATTTATTGCTTTAAGCTTTAACCGTAAATATTATCTGTATAGAGCGTACATCAAATATCGAAAAAAAAACAATATTTAAAAATTATTTACATTTATCTATATTTAAAACGTTTAAAAATGTTACTAACAATTTCAACACTTTGGCTAATATTTGGCTCAATACGAAAAAGGCTTAGAAATAAAAAAAAACTCATATTGAAATACTTCAAATGCTCAAGACTGTTTGACACAGTCAAAAATTTATTATAAATTACATAATTATCGGAAATTGTACATTTTATATAAGAATATAATATATAATTCATTTTAAAACAATCAAGAGGGTTGTATATAAAAGATGCCATTTATGTTTGCCTGTCAAAATGACACAACAAAAAATATAGATTATTTACATTTGTAGATTAAAAAGAAATCTCTCAATACATTTTATTTATATACATACATTTATTAAATTACATAATAAATAAAAAAGAAAATCTTTTGTCAAGCAAACATATATTAAGCACTATGGTCCCTACTCTGGGTTTAAAAAATACGGATTTTTTTTAAAACCATTCGGACAAAATTTTTCACTTACTATAGAAAATAAATAAATAAAAATAAGCGATTGCCATATTTTATATTAAAAAAATGTAGGCCGGCATCTATGTAATGGTAACACTACACCTATTTGTGCTTACATTACGATTTATTTAAATTTAAAATGAAACATTTTAAAAGCTGGTAACATTTGGCTTAATTCATCTTTCCGACACATACAATTGGTCCGTTCCCTACTTTACATGTCTTTTTCAACACTTTGCGTTTATATTCCATAGAGTATTGTGGATGTTTGTTGTTATAATATTGTGAAGCTAAACCTTTTATTATGAAGCTTAATCTTTTTAAAACATCTTATTGTTTCAATATGTTTATAATTTTGTACTTTATATGAAATAATAGTAATATTACTATTTCATAGTCCTAATAAATAAATATACGGAAAAAAAGAATTTCGAGTAATATTCACATGAATTGGAAAATAATTAAGTACTTTTAAATAACATTAACATAAATTTTGAGACGAAATGAAGATAATAAAGAATTAAAAAAAAAAATTGAATCTAATTAACCATATGTAAAAAAATCAAAGTACATACAATATTAAAACAACACAACTCCCAAACTCACAACTATAAATTACAAATTCCACACATACATACAATAAATACAAATATATATAAATACATTTACAATACATATAAATATATATAAATATAAAATCTTACTAGTAATCCTGTTCTCCATTGTCGTGTCGATTCTCTTGATTTTGGTTCTTGGTTTGTCCCTTCCCTTGTCCGATTTGTCGTGACGATGAAAAACATAGTTTCATTACGAATGGGAATTTTGCTCCTGAAAATATTAATTTCAAGTGTTATTTAATCATTTTTTTTAGTTTCACGTTATATCCCGCACATAGCGGGGTAGGTAGAAATAACTTGGGAACTTGGAAACCTAGTGTTAAGTCACTTCACACTGAAGTGAGAGAGAGTGAAATTTCCGTCACTTTCCGTTCAATATTTTCTTTTTCCGGAGTAAATTTAATTCATTTCTCGAGTGGGGATCGAACCGAATGGTTTTGGTTAAACAAACACAGTTATTTTGATATAACAAGACACTGTATAGATTTTGAAATAAATAAGAACAGTATTTAATTATAATACCTGGATGCTGAATAGTGGCGTGGTTGCACGCCATGATGGCCATCACTGACTGGGATATATTCTGGAACTCCATCAGACCTGATGATGATCTGAAACAGGTATTTAATATATATTAGAATATAAAAATAAAAAAATAATAAAAGTTTTAAAAGGTTGTTATATATTTATTGATATTCCGCTTTTCAGTAATGATATGACATGATCACGAGATCATTATTGATATAGTAAACAAACAACTAGAAAAGAGATAATAATCTTCAAACGGTTACAGATATTTTGTAGAATCATGACTAAAAACATTTTATCATGTAGCCCATGTATAATTATGAATGTTGTCAGTAAATATATTTTATTATTTGATACCCATATTGGGTTTACTTTTTTTTAAATATATAGGTATACAGCTTTTTGTTACGGCGGTCATATTATTGGATTAACAACAAAACTAATTTATATGATTGCATTGTCAAGGATAATAAAGATACATGCCAAAATTGGGAGGTGGGTGAGATTTTGGCTTGCAAGATTTGATTACAAATAAACAAACATCGGGGCAGGTGAAACTAAGTAAAAGCTTGTAACATATTGGTATTTTAAAAGATATCACAGTTTTAAAATACGCCGTCTGCGCCCTCGCCCGCCCGCGACAATAACATTACCATAACAATTTATAATACCTAAATACCTATCAACTATATTAATATTACGAAATGAGTTAATGAAATTAATTGAGTTGTGAGTTAATATTACGAAATGAGTTAATGAAATTAATTGAGTTGCGATGGTTGTGGGTTCCATCCTTGGTCTGATAAGATCCTGGATCTAAAAAAATGCGGCGTTGAGTTCTGCCACTCAACACGCAATGCCTCCAAAAATCCAAAATTTCGGGTTGCGGATCTTGCAATGATTCATTCCTGTTACGGAACAGCTAAGTTGGTCGAGGCGGAACTGTTCCGGAACAGGTATCTAGTTTTGTGTGCCGAAACTGTGTCCCGACCGGAACGAAATATCGGTAATATAAACAATGCGCAATGCAATATAAAACAAAAAAAAAACCTTTATAAAGTTCGGAAATTTCAAATATATCTAAAATAGGCCATAATGAATAATAATATTAAAGTAACCTTTCACTCTTGAGCGGGAATTTAGATATAGTGTGCGGAGGCGTCACGCCGTAGTCCCCGAACACCTGCAGCAACTGTTCGTCCGACACGTCGGGCGGCGTGTTGAAGAAGTGGAGCACCTGGGGACCGTTGTAGGAGATGTGAGTTATGTAGAAAAGAATAGAAAGAAAAATGATTTTTTTTCGTAATCAGTAGTTTTTGGGCGATAGTAGAAAAGCACCCATCATGCTCATAAAATTTTACATATACAATATCAAAAATATATATTATCTCACCTTGGACGGAGGCTGTATCCTATTCTTGTGAATGGAGGCGGGTGTAAGAAACCGATTGTTCTTGTTACCGACGTAGTCCTTGAAAGAGGGTGACTTGTCGGGCAGGGGGTACGGGTTCATCACCTCTGATAGATACGCTTGCTTTGAGAATCTGAAATTTACATATAAAAAAAATGTAACAAAATAGTATTAAAAAACACGCTTATATATATTTTAAAGCTATTCTCTTAATCCTGTAAGTTTTTTTGACAAAGATTGACTGATAGATAAACAGATGAAACTAACAAAAGCTTGTTAAAAATATATTTAAAAATGCTATTAATAATATTGTGGCAATGACTTTCTTCTCTTAAATAATATAACTCTGATTAGATTTTTAAATATATAATTTTCCATATTATAAAAGATTGTGCCATGGATCGTGTGATTGTAAACGCCATGGTTATAGGTTTTATTCACAATACGGGGAATGACATATTTAATATTTCCATTTCTTCAAAACTCAGAGCTTTGAGAATTCGATTCGGCGAAACGTGGAAAACGGAAATGTCTTAATGGGAACGGAGTGATTTAACACTAGGTTACCAGGTTCTCTCTGGATATAGCGTGCTGAGATAAAAGAAAACGCTTGCAATTAGTTGTTATGGTTGAGCAATATAATTTAACAATACTTAAAGACTAATAAATGTGTATAGTAATTAAATGAAATATAGTATAACCTACGGCTTCTCCAGCGTTAAGATTTATTCAATTTAATTGGCATAAAACAAATAATATACGTTTCTATATAGATGAAATAACGAATACAAGATAACTTGTCTATTCGAAGCAGTAGTTCCCGATATTAGCACATTCAACCATACAGACTGTTCAGCTTTATAATATTAGTATAGGCAAATATACTCACGCAAGTGTCAATGTATAGTCCCCAACGGTGACGTTGTTGAGGTTCTGCACGCACCTCTCTACCGATACGCTGTCCCCCATCTGGACCATCGCCGTGCCTTCTTTAGTTTTGAGGAACTTTATCTGAAATTATTAAAATGGTTTGATTAGATAATTTTTTTTTTTTAGATTCACGCTGTATCCCGCATAAGTATAGCCGAGTAGATAGTGTAAGGACACTCCGTTCCCCCATAGTGCTCCATTTTTGATACATAGCGTGTTGCAACGCCGCGCCTTGTCTTGATACCAGAGCGAGGTAACGAAAACATCATTCTAGTAGCATTTATAATTTTGGGTAGGTCGGAATCTTACCATGGCAACGTCACTAAGAGGTGTAAAAAAAGTATGGTTAATTGCATACGATGGTTATGGGTTCAAAACAATGCATTTATTTACAAATTATATTTACTTGTAAAACATTTTTAATATATAATTGCCAGGGTAATATATAACATCACCAGTTTTTGCCATTTAAAAAGGCATTATAGGTAAAGTGACTTAATTTTTTAAAACGTTACAAAATTATTATAAAAAAAGTGAATAAAATATTGTAAAAAGCATTTCCTTAAGTAGGAATTGAACCAACAACTCTTTTATACAATCGTACACTCTACAACATGTAAACTTACTTTCATAAAAATACATACAAATACATATGCATACTTACTCTAACAACATTTCCATATAAGCAACACAAGTTGAACAATCTGTCCGCGTTCACAGTGTTGGGGTCGAGACCGTACACCATCATGACCGCGCCTTGTTGCGGCGGACCGCCCTGAAATATTAACATAAAGATTTTATTTATATAAAATATCTACAATTTTCTTTTCCTAGGAGAATTTATCATTAAAAAAAACATTCGCCAGAAAATGTAAAGTTTCTTAAGGGGAAAGGAGTGCCCTAACACTAGGTTCCCCCTGCCTACCCTGTTATGTGCCAGATGCAGCGTGAAGCTTAAATAAGAAACATGATTTTTTTTTAGCTTCCCGCTATATTTTGCATATAGCAGAGGAAGTAGAGGAAGCCTAGTGTTAACATATTCTATTCCCCACGCAACTCACAACAGTACATTACAATTAGACTCCTTGCTGAGGCACTACGACGGTCTCGTTATCGTTGATCGGCTCTTCTAAAGTGTTCGTAGTAGTAGTGTTTCTTCATTCTACACTTCATATGTTAAATACCTCTATAGAAATCAACATATCACACATTGAAAATAAGTAGAGATAGAAAAAAAAAAAAATTTTCTTCAATGTGTATCATATTGCTTATATAAAGAATACAAACAATTTATAAATAAAATTATAGCCCTAAAATTCAAAAGTAAAAAATGTAATTCTAATGAAAAAGAAAAAAAAATATCACATTTTGTACTTCGTTAAAATAAAAATCAAATTATTTGTTCTAATCTAAAAACCCACCTGGTTCTGTGGCGGCATGGGCGGGTGGTGCATCGGGGGAGGTGGTACGAATCCTTCGCCGCCGTACCCCTCTGGTCCATAGCCGCGACCGTCGCGCTGTCAATGGAAAATTGCAAATTGCCATCATAGCTTTTTTTATAGAATATGTAACGATTTTTCTATCCGCCTAGTAATTTTTGTTCTAATTAAAGACATAATGTATGTCATTCATGACAATATATTTACGCTTATATTTTAGAGTGCATGATGTTCTAAGAAGATTATAGCACACTAAGCTGCATGCACAGTAAGATATACACAAATGTAACAAGAAAAAAAGTTCAAAAACTAAAATCCGAGTACTGAAATATCGCGCTCTAAAAATTACGAAAAGCCCTTTCATTCGATAGTCCCCACGATACTGCAATTTTTTTTTATGTCATGACATAATGTCACGTAGAGAGCACCACATTCAATTTAATGTAACGTCACATAGCCTATAACCAGCGGACGATCTAGATTCTAGATACTTCTAACAATATCTCATTTGTCAAATTATATAAGTAGTTCAGAAGCTATGAAAGAACAAACGAACATAGATAAATAGTCAGGTAAAAATAATATGTCATGTATTACATTATCTACTTTATTTATGATATGTTGGGCTATTTTCGTTTATATTAAATAAATCATCAGCGTCACGCTGTATCCCCCACACAGCAAGGTAGGCAGAGGGAACCTAGTGTTAAGACACTCCGTTCCCCACTT